>JABFIG010000005.1:0-289615 GCA_017139545.1 Ambrosiella cleistominuta
CGAGACGGGGGGAAGAGACGGGGGGGGGGGGGGGGGAGGTATGGTATGAGGTGTATTATATAAGCTTCATTTGTGTTGGCTACGGCGATGGTATTTGTCTGCAGTCCATGTTATTTAGCTCTTGAACCTCTAATAAAGACGACACCGGTGCTCGTTCTCTGTTGTGATTTAATTTTTACTACTTCTCTCAATACCAAGAGCGCATATTTGTCTTTACTTTTCATATCTGTCATCGGGTTGTACTGCGTATAACTCAGATTGCACTTCTGTCATTCTCTGCTCTAGTTTCTTTTGCTATCAAAACCCAAATACCCAATCAGCTTGCTTGGATTGTCCCCATTTCCCACAATCCACGTGCCTGCCTGTACACCTGTACACTGTGCCGTTCACCAACTTATCCACCAATCGCAAACCTCGTTAGAACTTGCGCTTTCTTAATTTAGCAAAAAACACCCTGCAAGTCAGGTCTCACGAAACCTTACAAAATCTTGCTCTTATAGTATAGACGCTCTATCGGCAACTACTGATCTCAAAATACATCCATTTTTTGTGGTCGGCTTCATTTCTGGATCTTGCCAACATCAAAACTTTTCACACACCCTCTATCCATTTAGCCACACCAGCAAACGAGTGTCTACATCGCCGTTCTCCGGGCATCACGTCACGCCTCGTCCCACTACTAGTAAGCTCATTTTTCCCGCTTTCATGATTCATGCAGAAGGAGTGCTACACAAGTTCATGCTTTGTTCGCCTCTTTATCAAAATCGTAGCCTTTACGTCGAAATATCAGCAAGGCTGGACGTTATGTGATCCAAGTTGAAAGTCGGCTTGCTAAACTTGGACGCTCTGAATCAGGTCTTGGATGACTACAAGATGCCAACATGCATACACATACAGTCCTTCGTGCATATATGCTTCCCGTCTTAGCTATATTGGACAGTCGTTCATGACGAATCTTAGCATCAAGTGAAAGCTGGAAACAAATCAATGGCCAAGATAATTATGCGATAACGATACACCGCTGGCGCATATTTACTGCACCTAGAATTTCTTGCAGAGAATGCCCGCGGGGCACAGGACAAATATCTGTCACTCGCGAGCATTGCGCATTCATGTCGCATCCCACCAGACCCAGCTTGGAAGAAACCTTGCTAGACTATATACGCTTATATCCCAAATCAGGCTTCTTTCAAACCCATTACAGCCGTGTTTAAGTTGCTAATAGGTTCAGATCGCTAAAGGCATTGTTTCTTCAGCACTGGTTTCTAGTTTCCGGCCCTAAGCCCCCAAATTCCGTTCTGAACATTGTTAGTGATTGTATACTGGATTCAGCTCAGAAAGGATATTATTTTTCCTGAGTAAGCCTCCCGCTCACTAAGACGTATTTGAACTTAGCGCCCTTAACGGGTTTGTTGACTTATTGCCGTTATATTTTTGTTTTGATACATACCCCCCTCTGGTCTCAAAGCCTGCGTCGTCCTTGTTTCGGGCCCCATTGATACAAATCTGAGCTCGTCATCGCTATTTTTCTGCGATCCTACCAGAGTTTATTTAAAATGCTTCATTCCGTCCCGCACTCCGAACCTAGTGCTGTGCATCCTGCTCTGAGTCCCTCACTCGCCAACGCCATTTATAACAACAATCAGTCTCAACCTCAGAGTATTGACTCGACTATTTCTACTCAGAATATTACTTCTCCATCTTCTGTCACTTCGTCTGCCACAGTGACTGCTTCGGCAGTACCTGCACCTAACCCCACCACCAATATCATCCCGACCACCACCATTATCACTCACGAATCTATAAACACTACGATTTCTTCACCTGCTGCTCGTTCCGCTGCTGAAAAGGCTCGGATTGTTCCTCCACCTCTGCGTCCTACTGTCTTGTCGTCCGTTGCTCGTGCGCATAAACCTCACGCCTTGTCGTTATCGGAGATGCTATCGTCCTTCAACACCTCGGCCATCAGGTCCGGCGCAAGCTCGGCGCCTGCCGTGAAAGATGGTGCTGACCCCAATAGCTTAGCAGATGCCCTTAACAACCTCGGCATGGCCTCTGCAGGCACTGCTCGCAGTTATACTCCAGGCATACTATCTGGTTTCGCTGCTTTACAAAGTCCCTGCTTCTACCACAAGCGGTTCGATGATGCAGTCGATATCGACAAGGTTCTGGAAGAGATCAAAAGTGACGAGAGCATGTCACACTCTCGTTTGGTACAGACGGCCACCTCAGTCCGTGAGATCAGTAAACAATTGCAACGCCGGCCTATCAAACGTGCTGTTCGCAATGTCATGATTGTCACCAAGGCTCGGGATAACCAGCTGGTCTACCTTACCCGGGAACTGACTATGTGGTTGTTAATGACATCTCGTTATGGTTCAGATATTGGTGTAAACGTCTACGTTGATGCCAAGTTGCGTAACTCACGGAGATTTGATGCTGATGGGCTACGTACGATGGACCCTCGATTTGAAAACATGATTCGTTTTTGGACTCCAGACCTGTGCTGGACGCAACCGGAGAAGTTTGACTTGGTCTTGACTCTTGGTGGTGATGGTACAGTTTTGTTCACATCATGGCTTTTCCAGCGCGTTGTCCCCCCGACCTTGTCTTTCAGTCTCGGCAGTCTTGGATTCCTTACCAGCTTCGAGTATGAGAAGTACAAGGAACATCTGGACCGTGTCATGGGTGACTCTGGTATGAAAGTAAATTTGCGCATGCGTTTTACTTGCACGGTGTTCCGCAATCGCGGGGAGGGTCAGCATCCCGTCAGCGAGGGTGAACAATATGAGGTCCTTAATGAGCTTGTAATTGACCGTGGCCCATCCTCTTACGTTTCCAACCTCGAGCTATATGGTGATGGTGAACTATTGACTGTCGTCCAGGCTGATGGTTGTATCTTCTCCACCCCGACTGGTTCAACGGCCTACTCTTTGTCGGCCGGCGGCTCATTAGTCCACCCAAGCATTCCTGCTATCCTGCTTACCCCGATCTGTCCACACACACTCTCTTTCAGACCCATGGTCCTGTCTGATACTATGGCCCTGCGGGTTTGTGTCCCGGCTAACAGTCGCGCCACTGCTTACTGTGCTTTCGACGGTAAAGGTCGTGTGGAACTCCGTCAAGGTGACTGCGTGACTATTACCGCTTCTCAGTACCCCTTCCCAACAGTGACACGCACCGATACTGAATGGTTTGATAGTGTGTCCAGAACGCTCCGCTGGAACACCCGCGCTGCGGCCCAGAAGCCTTTCGATGCCACGCCCATTGAAGGTGATGAGCGTAAAGAGGATGAGCCAGAGTGGGATATTGATACGGATTCGGCCTACTATGCTAGTGAAGATGGGAGTCAGTCCGCCAGCCCCCTGCCGCGGAACATGAGCATGTTGGGACTTTAAAGTGGCTCTGGTTGAAGCCTTTGAGCTCAAGATTGGGTCATCCTGACCAATCAGACTTGTTTATTTGTTTTATCGTCATTTATGTGGTTTTATTTGGCGTTTATTTTTCTTTGCGGACTGTTCTCTTGGTCTGAGATAGGGTCTCATGATCTCTACCCTACCAATCACCATTTGATCAATCTGTTATCTTTTTTTTTTGCCTTTGTCAACTTCTTTTTCTTTCGTCTCTGTTTAGAACGTCGGACATTTGGTAGAGTATGGTTTTTGTGGATATAGGAAAACAAGTATAGTCAACGGCAGTTTATCTGAGATTGTCGTTAGTCTACTTTTGGATATAATGCAATAATGTATATATTGATTTCAGTCCATGTTTTGTTACACACGCATCTTCTCACTTTCATTGCAGCATTGACTTGACAATAAATTGACAAGTCTGTCAACCCTTATCGATAAATGAACGTCCCAATCAATATGAGCCTCATTTTCGTCAGTGACGGATTTGACATCAAAGCTTTTTAAAGTTTCCCACTTTTCCTTTCGTGCATCATGAGGGAATATAACAGCGCTATAGCGGAGTAGATTACCGGCAATGTTGTCGCACATATTAATTTGAAGATAGCACTTGTGCCCGATACACGTGAAGATATTTTCTTGTGACGAGGCTCATTGCCGATATGTGATTCGTAATGCTTGTTAACACTCGAGACTGTGACAGAAGTTGCTGGATCGGGACAGCAATGACAACTACTTCATCGGGGATACATTTACACAATGACAAGACGAATCATCTATTCCGATAACTCGAATGGAATCAAGCCTTTAAGTAATATATAGATTAACTTGCTTACTATAAGTTCAGAGTTTTACTCGAGACCAGACCTTTCACCCATCATTCCGCCTGCCCCATATCCGGGCCGAGTTTTCGGCCCCTCAGTCAAAATATCCACCACCATCCGCCTCCAAAGCTCCCCACCCAATCCAATCCGCCATATTCCCATCTCTGTGCTTTCCACCGGTGAATCGAGCATCTAAATTATAGTTACCCCTGGCTTGCTATGCCATGTCTTGCTTTGTCTCTGCACTTCCACTTGCATATATGCATGCATCCTGCAATGCATGCGGGCTTCACCGCCCTCTATAAGCCCGTCCCTGACGACCACCCATGGAACTGGCGGCCAGGCCTAACTTGCCTAGGACTACCAATTCTTACAACCGCATATTTTCGAGACTTTCCGTTTACCTGTTCATTTATTAATATGGCAATTTCATCCAAGTTGCCAAAGAACCATCCCATCTAAATACTCCCTCGGCCCCTCTTTTTGTGCCATTGTTCCATCAACCTTCCCAGCACTCGAGAAACACCGAGTCATATATATGTAAAAACAACTATAATGTCCACTTACATCTCGACTCCACCCATTACGCTCAGCACAAACACAAATTTGCAGCGTCCAGTATTTTAGATATCTACATAGATATATAGTTACACCGTACTCCTTCACAGACATTGTCTCTGTATCAACCAGCAGTAGTTCTGGATCCCTTCACCACCAAAAAGCATGTAAATGCCATTGTTCTCAGCTTGTAATTCCTAAATTTACTCTTTGACTATCCTTGCGGCGTCCTTTGGGCATTATCTGCGTGTAAGTCAGCCCGCATGGTTGATGGGTGAGGAGCGTATTGTCCAATAATAATCACTGAGAAATTCCCGATCCTTAAGTAAAAGCATGGCAATGTAGATCTTATAAATTCAGAGAGTTGCAAGTAAGACTGTCCATTGTGAGGTATTGGATTTGCGAAACCAGTTTTAATTACGAGCCGTTGTCTAGATCCGAGACACATCAACAGAATTGACATGCTGCGTTTGAACAATTAAGAGCAATTAAATATTGTAATTAATTAACATGAGCATAGTAATGACAGAATGAAGTGATTTGTTTGGTGGGAAACACCCATTCAGGACAAAGCCTGTTATAGTGATTTTATTCAGTCGTCAGTCGTCAACAGTGTCGGTGGCCCCTTCCATGATACTGTCATCAACAGATGAATATCATGGGTGCAGAAGAGGTCCAGAAGTTGTAGACGGTGCATAGCCAAGAGACTAATCGCAGTTCTTCCAAGAGGAAGATTGAAACGAAGTAGTGAGGAAGGTCATTCCTAACTCCACCACTAAGCGTATTGAGACGCTTTTCCAGTAGATATTTAAGATAATATGTAATGCAAAACAGAACCAACCGTAAACCGGAGCCAGTGAAATCCCGTTAAACAATAGGAAACTCGTCAAACTTAATCAAAATAAGAAAACGCAAACGCATAAAAACAAAAAAAGCAAATCGAACCCAGTAAAAGCCTCCCTATATAGCCGGTCCCAATGTGCATGAAAATAAAAAGCCTGACTCGATCATGAAACCCACTATAAATAAATAGGAAAGTAGGAGGAAGACGAAAGAAAATAGCATGGGAAACGGAGACGCGTAAAGGATGAATTGTACAAAGAGTAAAGAAAAATAAGACAATATGCCTCAATGAATGTGAGGATATAAAGATAGAAAGAAACCCGTTTGGACAGAGCTAACCAACCGTTTTGCTTTTGGGTCATTACATGACGCATTCCAACAGAGAATACGACAATTCAAGACACAAAAATGTCTGGCAGTAATAATATGCGATCAAAATCGACTTAGGACTGAGAAAAATGAAATCAGGGCACGATTTACTGCCAGTTGCCTTCGCGCAGAGCGAGCAGACCGGCAACGCAATCAGCATCGCCCTTCTTGCTGGGACTGGCGTGGTCAAGGAAGCGATCAACGTCCTCGCGCGCAGCACGTTTGCAAGGCTCAGACTGCACGAGTTCATCATCCTCGTCACGGGAACGTTTCTTGGACACAAGACACTCATCCATTTCCTGGGGACGGGTCATGGGGCTGGGAGAGCGACGGCTTAGAGGAGACACGGGGGTCAGAACACGACGAGTGGGCGGCATTTGCTTGATCTCGGGCTTGTGGTTCTCCTTGTCGCTATCAGGACCACTGGGGGCAGGGCTGGCGGTGGGCGCAATGTTGCCGTAGATGCGAGAGTGCAGCTCTCTATCCTCATTACGAATGGGAGTCTGGTACTCGTCATAGTGATGCGAAGACTCCCTCTTGTTGTAACGAGGAGTAGCGTAGTTCCGGTACTGGACAGGAGACATAACCATGTTTCTCTTGGCGCTGTTATTCTGCAGAGCAGTTCTGTTTCCGGTAGAGCTATGGTGTGACGACAGGCCAGAGGTTGAACGGCGAAGGCTTATTTCAGCCAAGGCCGAACCAGATGATTCTCTCATGGCGAACTCAGTGAGCTGGTCATTCTGAGGAATGCCCTTGTCGCAGCAGGACTCCCACTGGCGCACATCACGCGAACGGCCAGGGGGAAGACCACGGGTCAGATCGGAAATTGGAGGAAGTGTGATGCCAGAAGATTCATTGTTGTTCCGGTCCAGAGGCTTGCATTCAGGCAGAGAAACATTGTGGGCCTCGTCGTTGTAAAGGCGAGGGGGTGACACGTCGTTGGCAATTTCAGCGCGGCCTTCAAGAGAGTAAGCCAGGCGAACTTTGCTAGCAGGCTCAGGAAGGAAACGAGAAGGAGGCAGGAGAGGCTTAGGCTCCTCCAAGACACCGGGACCAGAAGGAGACGAGAAGGTATTGCTGCTGTTCCAGCGGTTTGCAACGTAGCTGACACCAGCCGAGCTAGGGAAGTTGTGCATCATAGGCATCCGACTGTTGTTATTGTTGTTGTTGCAAGGGGTCCGAATCTCGTGCTCCGGGGAGCTAGTGATGTTGGAGCGTTGACCAGAGCCAGATATACCGTTACGTACCAAGGGCGAGCTATCGACGAGAGATGGCATAGGTGACGGGTTGGCAGCATGCTGGGAGTGGGTGATGTGCGTAGGGGTCTGCGCAGGGAATCCAGTCTGAGTAGGAGAACCGAGAGCGGGAGTGACACCGGGATAGCTGTGTTGGGACCGAGGAACCGGAGCCGGAGTAGCACCGAGGCAGGCGGCCTGGAGGGCATTGCGAATTTCGGGGCTAGCAGATTCCGAGGAAATGACCGACATACCACCATAGCGAAGGGCGGCAATTTCCTGGGCAGACAGGGGGCGAGACTTGCGGCGGTCATTCTGTCTTCGGTTTTGAAACCAGATCTAGTGATAATGTTAGCTTTCAGAGAATAATTTCAGGTAACGGGGACATTCGTCAAGATACCTGAACTTCCTTTTCCGTCATGGACACCTGACGAACAATGGCAAGACGCGCAGCCTTATCAGGCTTAGCGTTTGCTTGATACGCCGATTCAAGAATGGCCTTGTCACTCGCTCTAGAGATCTTATGTTAGAATTTACCAAAATTTAAAATTCCCTTCATGAATTCCAACACAGTGAAAGTGAGTCCACTTTCACCCCGGTTGGTACATGAAGTACCGGGATATCACATACTGAGTCCTCTTCCGACGATTCTTGGTCTGCTTATCTGGCTGCACATTGACAACACAGAGGTCCTTCTTTGGGGTCATCATAGTGACAGCTTGGTAGCCGGGCTGGTGGTTCATGGCGTATGAATCCGTGTAGTGGTCGTAGCTTGGCATTAAGAATTATATGTTCGGTTGAAGGAAAAAGAAAAAGAAAATTCGTAGAACCAGCAAAACGAAACTGATTTTTTCTAGTAGGGAGAATAAACGCACGAAATATATGCGGTTGGTACAGGAACCAAGGGCCGGAAGCGAATAATGGAAAGTTAATAAACACAAATGGCTAAGCCTGAATCGAATAGAAAGTTTTTAAAGAGTGACCGAGGGTGCAGGGCGAAACTCGACGAAAAAGCGTTACAAATTCTTGAAAACAGCAGCGTCGTTAAATCAACCAACCAACAAAGACGTGAGTGTTGATTGATATAAGTCTTGGTTCGATGCGAGTCGGATCAAGTTTTTTTTGTTAGATAGCCGTGCTGTTCAGCCTTCTCTGTCACGGATTCCAGCCACACGCTCAGAGAAGGGCAAAGAGCCAGAGAGTCGTAAGAGTAATGGAGCGGGTGATAGAAGTGATGTCGTAAATGAGATCGTCAGAAAAGAAAATACTTAACGACGAGAATGAGAAGAGACGGAAAGGAAATAAGAAAAGAAACTCAACAGAGTCGAGAGGCCGGTGCTGTGATAAAAAGAGAAGAGGCGAGAGGAAAATAAAGAGAAGAACCTCGAAGACTAGAAGCTAGATAGAAATATCAGCGGCTTTTTTTTTTGCAGGTACTCCTTCCGGACAGGGACTAGACAAAAAAAAAAACTCCTTAACGATATAAATGGCATGAGGATTGAATTGGGGGGCCACTCTTAAACATTGGGCCGGCCTGTTAACAGAAAAAAAGAAAACAACCAAGCGTCCATGCTCAGATTAATTCCCAGCCCGCTTGTATTGGTATTGTTTTGGTGCCAACGCGCCTGAAGAAGGAAGGACTACCAGGTACAGGAGAGAGAAAAAATAACAGGCATTAAAACGATGGGAACATCAACAAAGGGAAAGACAGCCACTGAACTTATTAGGGCCCCTGGTCCACTACGAAAACAAAAACATTGAACAAGCCATGGCCAATTCCTAATCATAACACAAGGAAACCACAACAGAAAAAACCAACACGTCTTGCATCGTAACAACATCTAGAATTTATCAATCTAGATGAAAATAATAGCGGGAAAATAGATCAATACATTATTATTCACTTATCGTTATCATCTATCATATTGTCGTGGTTAAAATGTGTGAGTTGTAGTAGTCATATATGTCAAATACACCGTACACGCTTTCCCAATTCAGTTACTTAGTAAATAAAGACGGTAATGTCAATAGAATGCAACCCCAGTTCCATAACAAGGATTGCGCGATTTCTGGTCTCAGTCAATCTTTGTTATTTGGGCCCAGCAGTCGACAAGTTTGTTTGTGTGATCAAAAGACCTTGTGTGGGGAGCTTTTCAATACTTACTATTGTTGCTGAAAACGGCCTTCGTTTGTAACGGCTAATTGCAAGAATTTATATACACCACACTATAATAATTATTGATGTCAGTATTTGGTAGTTAGAGTTCATTGTATCCACATCACACTGTTTATCGACATTATGTTATTACTAAGTGCAAACTTAGTGAGTCTTCTAATTAAAACACCATCCAGTTATTTAGCTCGGTGCAGGATTGTCTGTGAGTGCTACCAGCACTAGCAAGGTTGGGATTGAATTCTGATTCTTAAACAGCAAAACGATCGCCTCATGATCATGGCAACGAGGCTACAGCCAATTAAATAATGCCTATTAAGACCCACCCTCCCCCTCCACCGAAATAGGAAATTATGAAGTCACGTGTTAGTGTCTATTTGAGCCGCTGGTCCAAATCAATCAACCCAATGATTATTGGAGATTATAAGTTTAGTCCCATCCCAGATTTTAGGAGTCACAATTAAATTTAGGTATACTAAATACCTATTTCAGTATATAATTTGATCTTGAATGGTGAGTGCATATGCTTTGATTTCTTTGTCTATTCTGGTACAAGTGCCAAGTTATATAATTAGTTCCCCTTGCAACTAAATCGAAACTACAAAAACGACACAATATAACTATGGGAACCACTCTAGGCCCTAGCCACGATGTTACAGGCGTCTCACACCGTCTTTTTAAGTCTTCCACCTCCCCGCCATTCTATTTAATCCCTGTAATTATAGCGGCAAGGCATGACTAGGACCGAATTGCTTTCGGTCCATGTTTTGGTAATATTTAATTGGGTGGATTGTTTCACTGCACGCATTTATCTTGACAAGCAAGAAGAATCATCACATTAACCACAGCGGTTGTGCAGTGAAATTCTGCAGTACACATTATAGCAAATCATATTGATGAAGTCAAATTTCCTTTTTCTTTTTCAGCCGCTTGTATTATGGTTCGCTCTGTTGACCTCAGGAAAAGGCAGACCAGAATTAAATATATGACAACTAGGGATTAGATGGGTCATCATGGGCCATAAATTCTAGTCAACATGGGTTGATATAGTCTTAACTCTCATGGAACTATATAAAATCATGTGCTGAAATTAAATAATATATATATATGTTGATATCGATACCAGAATTCACTCATCCCTTCACACACTATTCAACTCAACTTCATGAGTAGTAATGTGAATTCGTTCCAACTTCCCCACAGAAATTGATTAGTAGGCTGGCAAAGCACTTTTACTCTTAGTACATATGTAGTGTATCCCCAACAAACGCAAACATCATCCCGATCATGGACCATGCAGCTTCTATAGTCACACTTAATGCGTCTGGTGATTGTTGACATACAACTGAGTGTCCTCTAAAGTGTTGCTAGATACAGAAAGCGTCCTCTGGCCGAGTCAATCCATCTCACATGTTCGCCAATGTATCCCAAGGTAAAGAGCAAGTTAGTGTCAATCCACGACATATGCTCTGTCTGTGTGCCGAACATCTACACACATAGAAATGTTGTAATGTTTACACCCGTCAATTTACACCTAGTTCACCCATTACAATTCCTTTTGTCTATTTCGTCATAAGAAGTAATTATCAACCTGGGCCTTTTCCAGATCTTTTGATAATATGGCAGTATCGGAATTGTCAGGTTAATGCAGACTTGGGTAAAGGCCCAATCATCTTTCCTCAGGACAAGCCCGTTCACCCCTTACCACTAAAAATCAATACACACCTCCCATAAAGCCGAAACAAAAGTCATCAAACTCAAGCAATATCATGGTATTTTTATAATATACCTCAGCTATACAACAATTCCTGGTACAGTATGTCTGAATATTTCCATGTGTTGATAAACTGGCCTAACAAACGGTTGTGATTCGGGTCTTGTTGCAGCGAAGTCGACCTTACTCGTTTGGCCACGTTTTGCATTGTTCCCTAATGTTAAGTCTGGCTATTATATGATAGGAAAACAAAAATCAATGTCTTCGGCTTGAGCGTTTGCTTTCCCGAGCCTGGTCCCTAGCCGATTGATTCCTCTTGTCAATGGCCTCAGCCATTCTTTTTATCTTCTTCAACCACCCGACCCAAAAACAAGTGCAAGATTAGACATCCACACATTTCCCCAGCCGCCCAATTTGGCCAATTTCAGGGGTGTTAAGTGGTCCCTCTTGCCAAAGCCCAAGCTTTCATCCTCCGTAAGACGTTCCTTTTCTCGGCCGGGGTTTCTTTTAACTGAGCTGGGATTAGTAGGAATTGTGACAAACAAAGTTGACGGAGTATCCTGAGATATCTGCAACAAAAACAAAAAAAAGCCTACAATGAAAGTATTATAGTATTATGATATTTAAATTATAGAGGCATGGACATTTTACTTAAATCTGAGACCATCCTCATTGAATTATTCCGCTGTGCTTTTTTTTTTTTTTTTTCAAGCAATTATTCATATAATCAGCCCACATAGGTTTAGTTATTTTATAACCCTAAGTCTGACCATAATCAGAAATTTACCTCATGTTAAATGATCATATCACATTCAATAATAACTTGTAGCACTGGATTGAAATACACCATACACCATTTTCAACCAATTTTGAGATCTAATCATGTTGACCTACCAACCAGTCCAACCAGTCTAATATTGTCATCAACTTGATACTGAAAATTGACCATTTTCTACTCATACCCCCCACAACAGCCCCAAACTGACGATATTGTTCGAGGGTTTTTGTGTGTTCGGACACTTCAGGTCTTGCCGGTCCCGCGACATGGAAATGCCAATTTAAGGCTCGTTATAGGTTGTGCCGCTGCTGATAGGCTCGTGCGGTTGTTTCCAGAAAAACCGGCACGCGAGCCACCTGGCAGGTTGAGGAATAACGAACTGCTGGGCCCATGGTCTTATTGCCACAGGTATGCACATGAGCGCCGAAACTCAGATATCTAGATTTCATCTCCCTTGAATACTCGAATATTCATTTGCTGCCGAACTAATTATTAACATATGGTATCTCCTAAATATCTTCATTTTGGGCTCATCGAACGTACAGTATCTCATGCCCTGTCCTGGTGTAAGCTAAATGGCAAAACTTTGTCTCGTCATGGCTTTATTTCAGTCAAAACGATGTTCTGCTTTTTCCGTCACCCGAATTATGTCACTCGTCATGAGTTTGTATTGTTCATGCACGCAGCTGATCCTTCTTCCCCTGCCTCTATTATTCCCATCCAAGTAAAGTTAAGCTTTATGGGTGAAGCTAAAGATGGAAGCTATAGGTTAACATGCCATCGCTGTGCACTTATAGACATTGTGGACTTTTCACCAATACTGGGTCATGTTGCCTAACTGATCTGTCAATTTGATATGAAATTAGTGACCAAATGTATCATTTCAACCAATACGGTGATGATATATAAATTTACTTGGGGTGACAACCAAACAAGAAATATAATATTCTGGATTAAGTGACAGTTATTAACGCCAACCACATTCAATATTTAACTTGTTAGTGGAATATGCCCAAATAATATCTGTCACCATGATAAAGTCTCCGTTCCGAATGTCATCTAATTTCAAGCTTATCCAGATACAGAACTTGTAAATATCGCCCGACAGCCAAGTTTTGCCTGTAATATACTGACCGTCAATCGCAAGACCCTTGTTTGGAGAACCCACAAAAACTGCCGGAATCCAGATGACTTTGATAACCATCACAACCCCAGAAGTTGCCCCTGGCTGTTGCAGCAATTTCGTGGTGCAACTTCAAAGTATATACTTGGAGTTCTTAACCGCCTTCGTTGATCCCATACTTCACTCGTAAATCTTGTTAATGTCTCCTGCTGCTCGTCACATCGCATGAAGCATACTATTAGATCAGATAATGTGACTGGGCCTCTTTATCACTCATTTCACAGAGAGTATACAACTCCCTACTCTTGGTACAGCCAAAAATATTGACACTGAGAGAGAATCCTTAAACACCACTCTACACGAAGCAAAATAACATGGGCTTGTTAGATTGTAGTGAAGTTACATCTCTCTTTCTATCAAGCTTGTGCTTTGCATGCTCTTTGAACCTGCAAATGCAGATAGGATGATGATGAAAGCGTTCTGCATTCTCATGTACCACCATAATGATCATTCGATTTGAGATAAATGTCCGTGGTAATCATGCATGCTACTCAATGTCCACTCCATAGTCGCTTTGCTCAACCCGACCTTATATACTTTTCTGGCCGGGGGGGGGGGGTTATGGTCCTACTCTTGACTAATCGGATGGAAATGTCAGGACCCTCACTTCCCTTACCCAGGACCTACTTCTTTGGGCATCGGGAACGCCACGAGATACCCTTTTGGTGGATATCTTGACCTCCTGGGAACTGAATGCTAATCTTGCCCAAGACTGGGAAAATCTTCCAAAATCCGTGCATACAAACCTAAATAACCCCGACTCGATCTTCTCCATAATCCGAGAGCCCAGCCGCGAGTAAGCAATCTAGTGCTCTCTTTGGTGTTGAGTGCATCTCCCCAAATACTTGCATCTTAATATGTACTGTATTCTAATCAATTTGTTACATACAACTTCATCCTCATAGTGGGCCCAATGGCCCTTTAACCTGCCAATGTGACGTCAAGTAACTATTGATAACATCCGCTTATTGATGAAGATGCTTTATAGAAATGAGGCTGGTAGCCAGCACCGATCCATAGACCTTCATGATGCAGTTAGGTCGTATCAACTGGGATACAGTCTTGTCATACATCATCGGGACCTCCACCGCCATTTAAACAGTCCATACCTACTGTTGGATCTGGACTCTGCATAAATTTTCAGGTTAGCACAGGCGAGACTCAATTGACCTATGATCATGATGTACAGCCTTTTAAACCCTTTTTTATTGCTTGCAAAGTTCAGACTATAGACCATCTTTAAGCATCGATGTTTGGTGTCGTTAATCCGGCGGTCAGTGTTGTCCTGCCAGCCCTCACCTAAGGCCGGTCACGTCCCCTGCTCAATATGCACGACTCCGCTGTGACCAATTGTTTATATACCTTGTCTTGCCGCTGATTCAACATCAATTGGGTGGGGACTTGTAGGCAAATACCCATTATTTATGATTTAGACCCAAACTGATTGTCCCCAGCCGCTGATTTTTAGATGGGCTTTACCAATAATATTAATACATATTGAGTACTGACCTTGGATAGAGATAAGCTATAATTGGAAGCGGTCTCAATTGACGGACAATAAATATACACATCAGAAACGTATAAGTAAGGGTGATTATAGATATTGTGCCGTTCCATTATACAGCACATGCTGAAGCAGTTCAAAATGGTCGTGAATCTCTACAGTAGATGATTTTCATTCTGATCTCTGGTCTATTGTCATCTTTCTGCCAGATTCACACCAATACTAGGAGCAGTTCTGCAACTCGAAACTGGGGCACAGGGGTTGAACATATAGATGTATCCCTCACATATATACCATATGAATCTACACCAGCGTATACATAAAGCAATTGAGCTGTACGATATCAACACAGCTCCTTAAAAATATCGTGATATCGACTACCGTGGGTGTCGTGGCTGCATGTCGGAAGTCAGTCACGGGTATTTGAAGCCTCATTTATGGAGACTTTCCTTATCAAACTCGCAGCTGATTGCTGACTTGTCAGTCATATTATACCTTGAAATACTGTATCCTGCGATCCTTGGAACGGCAATTCCATGTACTCCTGTAGAGTCCCCTCAAGACTGAAAAAAAACGGCGCGCATCTGGATCTGCATAACTCTGGTTCCGTTTACTTTTGATTCGACAAAAATGGTAGTTTTAGGAAATCCGCCTGCATGGAAGTTGTCATAGCTGCTGGATAAAAAACTTATTGAGCAGGTACAAGCCCTAGATGTACTATCAAATTATTTTCAATCTTCCCAGTTGGGTTGAGGCTGTAAGATCACGATGCACGCTGGTGTATAAATCTTCGAAAATTCAAGTAGCCGTTGAAAGACGAGCATTAAATACCAATTGGATATATATTTAGTATTGAGGCTTTACAATTCATGATTTTACTGGTGTTATCAAGCCAAATATTGTTAGTGGACTCAACGATGATGTCACGCTCCAATTATAAACCCAAGTAAATATATTTCCAGATCAAGGCGGTAGCGTCCGTTGATCTCACCCAAAGTCTCGATTTACAAGCCATATTCCAGACAAATCCAAACTTAGGGACAGAGAATGTAGTGTGTACTATTAAAAAATTATGAACCTTTGATTCTACCAACTTCCTCTAACCGGGTGATGCGAACCGAGGATGCGGATGTATGTATGCGAAACCTCAAAAGACTCACCGTAACTGCTGTCACAATACCCAATGTACTGCAAGTCTCCTTATCCAACTCACATATATTACCTCATGTACCTGGCTGAATGCAAGAATAGATGTCTTGTACAACTGGCAATACAGGCCTGGCCTAACCTAAACATATTCTTCTGGCCTCATTTTGTTCAGTGTATATACATACATATGCACTAAGGACATAATGATAGATGACCTTCCGCTGAAGTCACTCTAAACCCGAGCAGAAGAAATTTGTCAAACATCAGGTACCAGTATCAGATCCAGACGGTCGTGTCGATGAAGTAGCATTCACCTGAGATGAGATGTATGACCACGTTAGGTTGTCTTAGATGGAATTTTTCTAGTTACATCAAGCCAGATGTAGTGAATCGTGACACCTGTCATAGGTATTGTCATAGTAACGGCAGAGGTATCGTCAATATATATTGGGAGTAGATTTTGTTAGCTTAGTTTGAAGACTACAAAATACCTACAGGGTATATTCTCACTAACTGAGATTTATTATAGTCTTACCCCTCTCGTTGACACTGGGTTTCCTGAAATGGCAGATAGATTCACCTCCGTAACTCAATGATATCTCCCCACATTTGGCTTATAGCCTATGAGAATCTATATTGTCAGCACTGAAATGTCCCTTTTGTTTATAATCAGACCCTGAGTGTACCATAATATTTAGCAAGGCCTGACGAAGTTCGGGTGGCATCGTAACTAATGTTTGCCCTAACTTTAAAAAGATTGTGGTCATATAGTATAAAGGTCTCTTTGACAGGAAACTTGGGAAAAGATTATCTCTTGTATTCAGTCTAGACAAGGTTTACTCAGATCCTTGTTAAACTGCAACCAATATGGCGGTGACGCCTACAAAACATCACCGAGTACTAGAGTTGGTGAATTTAGGGAACTAGATCATATTTGCGCGTAATCAAAGTTTCTACCAGAAGCACATAGAAAAAACAATGACCCATGCCCAGACTCTATTCATAATTTACACTTCAAAAATTGATTCTTCCATATATGAAATGTGCATAGTACAGTGTAGTGTTACAGGCTCTGCTATCCACAGGACCCATCTACTTACCCAAAGTTTCAATACCAAGACTCATCACCTTTTAACTATTTATGGATCAATCACCGGTCCACTACTATGACGTGGCGAGCCTAAGGAATGTCATGGGGAACAAGAGATGTATATGGCTCATACCCAATTTAGACTCAAGAGTATGCTGCTGGCCCCCGCTTCGTTCCGGAGTACTGCCACGTTGTAACTGATCGCCCAGCCTGTAAACAAGACTCTTTTCACATCAGACCAACCTTCGCTTGCCTTTCGGATATTGAAACAACTCATTCTGATAACGATCTTGGTAACCTTGGTACTCCGCAACCCTCAAATTCGATCTGTGTCGTCCTTCGGCTAAAGCTCTTTACACAAACCAACTGTCTTTAAAAGTATCTAGCCACCCTTAACAACACGCACAGACGATTCATCATCTATTTAGGCAAAGATGGCCACACCATCATGTCATTAGGCACTAACATGTTGTGCCAATTTGCCAGTGGTGCATGTATGTGTAAGTTAGACAAGGTCCTACTCTTCTGGGTAGTCATGCATGAGCTCTTGGATGAGCCATGCGTGATAGATGGTTGGAAACTCTCGGACTGCAAAGCCACCAATTAGAGAACTGAATGGAAATGGCCTTACTCCTTTAGGATAGACAACTCAAGACTGCATCTGCAATGAAGCCTTGTGTTCTGATATACATGACGACTTTGCCAACACAGCCTAAGTCTGCTGTTGGCACAAGATCATCCCTGATCCTGATAGCCCATTTAACCGTGGATCATTGGAAGTGAGTTATATTCTTTATTGATCCAGACCTATCTATTTAGTAGTATTGCCAAGCTTCCGGTAATGTGTTCGTGTAAAGATGACAGAGTCTATGTAATCAAGCTAGTTAAGGCTCGCAAACCCCAATTTTTGAGCTATCAACCATTTCAATCAAGAATGCTATTGATTACATGGACAACTTTAATTGGTGACTTGGTAAACCAACTCAGAAGCCGAAAGTTACTAAGGAATATCCGCTTACCGAAGGCTAACATAGAACTAAAAAGTTTAACATGTGTTATATCCTAAATAAACTCTAGTTCTAGTACATCATCTACTGTTGAGGATAGATATATTAGATAACAACTACATACACGACGCAACCCTTGGACACTATATCTGACATAAGCCTCAAGTGATACAATGTATATTATAGCCCCATAAAACGCATCTACTTCAGTATGCGATCGAAGCCTCACTGCATCCGTGCATATGTGTAACATTCTCGCCCCATTCTCGAATCAGTCAGTCCATCCATGCTAAAAGACCATCACTTCTAGGGTCTCGAAAATATCTTCCATAATCAGTTTTTCTTTTGCTGCTGTGTGGCTGTTGAAACATGACTGCACAGAGCTTTCTGCAGTAACTGCACGGTACCACAGGAAGCCACCCGAATCCTCCAGTAACAGCAGTAGATTTTACATTCTTGGAAAACCTGACTAGTGGCAATGTTGTCCATCAGACTTGTCCTTTGTGTACGCAAATGACTCTGTCCTCCTGAGAGCCATGCAGCTATTGCAGATACCACATATTTGAACCCACAGCCTCACCGTACGAACACGTACAAGACTAGAGCCGTTGACATCATGTACCACCAGTAATATATCCTTAGAATATATGAGAATATTTTTAACACACGGCTAAAATAGTGCTTGTCTTTCCATTCAGGAGAGGAGGTTAATGATGATTACGAGCAACAATACGTAAAAGAATGTGAAGCAGACATACACACTAACATGGTAATTATATGGGTCTGAGGTTGCACAAGCATGTTCCATGACATTCTAGAAGCCAGTTTGATCGTGAGAAAAACGATCCTGTTTACAGTCATGCTAACAAATTGCAGTGTTAACTTCTTACTAGAAACCTCTCCGGATATTACATTAAAATACAACATAGCACGTTACACTGGCTATCAAAGAATCCCGCGAATAATGGTACACAGTTTTATTATGATTAATCTTTTCTTTTGGAGTAGTTAATATTGTTGTCAGATATAAGATATGAATGCACATGTCACTGGAAGCACGATAAACTGGGATGAAGATTCATGGACATCATCAAGGCAAAACTCGCCAAATTCACCGATATTACAAAGGGCATCCAATCCGCACGTAACATTTTCCGCTCGGTACATTTCCGGTCGCTCATTGCCGTGCTATCCCACAAACCCAGAACCAATAATCCGCATCGCTGAAATGTCGCTTACAGATCGTTATCGGAGTCGCCATCGGGAAGGGGCATGGCGGCGGCATCGGCCATCTCCTGCTGGTGCTTGGCAAGTTCGGCGGCGTCGACGGTAGCCTCAGGAGGAGCCAGGGCGGGGGCAGCAACGAACTCCTGTAGAACAAATATTATTAGATGGTGACTAATGTTGTGGATAATGTATGATACAAGGTGTATACGTACCAGGGCGGGGTTGCCGACCAGCTTGCGGGCGAGCCACAGGAAGGGCTTCTCGAAGTTGTAGTTGGACTTGGCTGAGATATCATAGTACTGGAGGTTCTTCTTGCGGTGGAAAGTAATAGTCTTGGCCTTGACCTTGCGCTCCTTCACATCAACCTTGTTACCGCAAAGGACGATGGGGATGTTCTCGCAGACACGGACGAGGTCGCCTAGTTATGTGAGTTAGACATATGCTTGATAGTAGAAGCATGTCAAGGGCGACAAAAAGACTTACGGTGCCAGTTGGGAACATTCTTGTAGGTGATACGGGAGGTAACATCGAACATGATGATACCGCACTGGCCGTTGATGTAGTAACCATCACGGAGACCACCGAATTTCTCCTGACCGGCAGTGTCCCAGACGTCGAAGGTGATAGGACCAAAGTTCTGTATTGTCGCATGTCAGTGAATCGTTTGCCAATATACAGTATGCGATTGATTCAGCCTTGAACAGAAGGCTGCGCATCCGGGTGACAATGAAGGGATCGCGTTGGTATGTTGAGGGCAGACGAACCGTAGAGAAACCAAGAGGGTGGACCTCGACACCGAGGGTGGCCATGTACTTCTTCTCGAACTCACCAGTCAAGTGGCGCTTGACGAAGGTGGTCTGCGGATGACGTTAGTTACTATCTTGTGATAATACTTTGTGCCCCGCTCCACGCGGCTACACGCGCCCATTGATACCCAACGTAGGTAGTTGATAGTACGCAAAAGTGACAAGCGCGCAAGTGAAGTCGAACATGTACTGTCAATGACTTTTAGCTTACCTTGCCGGTACCACCGTCACCGACGAGGACGAGCTTGAAAGTGGGAGTCTGGGCCATGATGTCTATAGAAAGATGTATGAAGTGGGGGAGGGGAACCTGGTCACTAGGTTAGAGAAAGTTCGCTGCTGTTGTCAAAAAATGCAATCGCAAAACAACGAAAGGCTTGCAAAAAAATCCAATACAGCTAAAAATTGTTATTAAATATGTACGTACCTGTTGACGGACAAGAGGCTATGTTGGATGGGGAAGAAGGAAGAAAAAAGAGGACTTGGACCCGAGCACTAGAGTAGGTGGTGTTTTGTATTATTCAAAGATGGCGGGGGGATTGTAGCTTCACTAAGCCTAAGCGAAAAAATTCCAATGGTTGCTGGAAGGGGGGCGGCGCGTCACGTGCTTTTTTTTTTATAGAAACATAGGCGCGTTTAGTCATCATATGCTGGAAAATTAAAGACCAAAGTGGGATCCATCTTCTGAATAGAGAATGTTCACCGCCTTTACCCTTCAAAGCTGGATCTTAGTTACGATACTATTACGCAAAGCATGATATGTACGAACAAAATACTAAACAAGGAGTAAATTGTAGGATTGGTTGAGATTCACAGCAGAAAGTGTGATCTATCTACATTTATTCGTTGATAGTTCGCATCGTGTATGGCAGTTTTATTGCAAATGTCACTTCCTCGAGGTATTGTTTACTGCCATCAGCAGCCCCACTAATCCTGTAATGCCGGTAAACGTCATCTTGTAGCTCTGTACATAGCTATAATACAAGGCTCTCCCGGGTTGTTTTGTGTTGGCCAGATTAGGTATAGTGGCCGGACACATCATAGCAAGGGAGTTCGCCAATCTGGCTAGTACTCATTACATAATTTTGCCCATATCCCCCAACCACAACTTAAAGAGATTCCGCGATTTGCTGTCATGCAACATGCAATACACTTGGACTTTAGATTCATCATTAGTTTGTCATGTGTGTACAGATAAGAGTGATGGTTAGGACGTCAGGGGTTAGACTAAGAATTCCCAGGAACATCTACAAATAAGGTGGGTAGTCACATTGCAGCCGCGAGTCTCCAATATCTGATCTGTCCAGGAACGTTGGGCGGGAGCATCCACATATGCAGCTGCATCCCATTCGGTAACCGCTTAGCCGTCATGTCATTTTCCAAGGAATTCGCCTTGGTTCGATCAGGACACTGGGAGAATGTGACATCCCAGCATCCCACGACCACCCCAATACCGATGTGGGTTGAGATTTAAGCTGTGTTCTTGCAATGTACCCACTGGAGTTGCTCGTGCCACCTTGACAGTTATGTTGCGCTTGATAAAGCATTCAAGTTAGCGGCATGGCTATACGGAATATGCGTAGATGGGATGACTTACGTTTTCGTTTTCCTGGACACACTCTGCAACCTTCTTGAGGCCATCATGGTTTCTGGCATTAACGTATCCGAAAGACCTGATCATATCACCAGGTTTGAGACCCGCTTCTGCGGCCGGGCTGCCATCTACAACAGTGTTGACCTTCGCGAAGATGGGTAACAAATCTTCTGTGATGTAATCACGGAGTGGCCGATCATCAATGCCAGTTTCACTTATTGGTTGAGTTGGTCCATTCTGTACAGAGTTCTCGGTTGGCATTTGACTGGCAAAGATCTCATGAACCTGCTTCTCGATTTGATCCATCAAGGCCTTGTAGTCATTTCGCAAGCAGACGATTTGATGTCTGGTCGTTCTCACTTATACGTTTTAGCTCTAAGCAAAGTGTTGATGGGAATTAGATCGGTAATCTTACCTTGGGCAACATCGATATCAGATCGTGGAAAGCCATCTCTGGTCACCAAAGGGGTATCCATAGTGACACCATGCTTTACAAAGAAAACTGTTTAGTATGTCACGAGGTTTAGAATGATATATCTTGAACTTACTGAGTCCAGGACGTGGCTGAGGGCCCGTAGTTCTGCTTCCATATCATTTTTTCTGCTCTGTAACTCAGCCATCGAAATAGGACCCGTCAATTGAACACTGCTCGTAGATCCAGATGGGATAGTCGGGGCGTGTATATTATTCATTTTATATGTGATGTATATTTGATGGGATATCAATGTAATGTTAACAGAGTTGATGGGTTGAAGTAATAACCAATATCACGGTGGCCGTATAACGTCATCCAAGTTGGTGGCTAGCTCCATCTCGTAATTGTTAAACAAAGCAACATTTTACAAGGGTTAAACTAAGTAGCCCCACTCAGAAAACATCTTTCAAAAATCTGTTTTAGATCACGCCCACAACAAGACCGAAGTGTATTGGCTTCCATTATAATAAAGATCTCAATAGATGATATCCGATCCATATGGTTTTTTTTTTTTTTTTTTTTTTTTTCTACAATCTAAAGTCTCAAGAAAGTTCTGTCATAAGAAAAGCCATTATTTATTCGCGAGTCTAGCCTTAATGAAACTCCCAATGGCCAAAGGAATATTTTAGAATTTGGAAGTTTGGAACGAGGGTTGCAACAAAAATGGAAAGTCAGTAGATGTAGAATGATAAGACCAAGTTCATTCAACAAAACAGATATTGACCCCTATCCTCTTATGATGATTGTTTCTGTATAGTTATGAAATCACAACTATGGGCCATATTCAGCTTCCAAAAATCCCGAGCATCTTATAAGTGGACCCAGAAGTGCAGAAGTTCAGGGGTTGTAATATAACCGTCGTATATAGAACAGCTGCTAAGTGACGCGCCTTTGTGCTTTCGATCCTCGACGTCACTTTTGGATGGCCGAAAATTCTATTGCGACAGTGCGATCGCGAAATTCAATCGCAACCAATAGCGCAAAGAGCTCCTCGAAAACTATCCGATTTTCTTGAAAAAATGGCCACTGGTGTTGATGCCAAATTATTGAAGAGCACAAAGTTTCCTCCGGAATTCAGCAAAAAAGTTGACATCCAGAAAGTCAATGTCCAAGTCATCCAAAAGTATGCACTTGATGTTTCCCGAATTCTTACAGAACAAAATTGCTAACTACGACCCAGATGGATAGCTAGCAGAATTTCTGAAATTTTGGGTAATGAGGATGATGTAGTCATCGAACTATGCTACAACCTTCTTGAAGGCGCCCGTTTTGTAATTACACTGACTCTTGCTCTAAGATCATTAGCTAACCATTTTTGCAGCCGGATATCAAGAGTCTTCAGATCCAGTTGACTGGATTTCTGGATAAGGATACCCCAGGATTTTGCAGACAACTTTGGAACCTTTGTCTCAGTGCACAGGATAGCCCTCAAGGCGTTCCTAAGGAGCTTCTGGAGGCTAAGAAACAGGAACTGATCCAAGAAAAAGTTTGTACTCATCCCTAACCATACAATACAGAAATTGATGCTAACATGCGACATAGATCCAAGCCCAACAGGCCGAAGAGCAAGCGCGCAGAAGACGTGAAGAGAATGAACGTCGTGAACGTGAACGGCGGCAAAATTTCCGGGGCGGCCGGGGCGGCCGGGGCGATTCGTATCGTGGAAGGGCAAGCGATCGAGGTCGCCGTGGTAGTGGTTTCCCTGCCCGAGGTGGTAGCCGTTCTCGCTCTCCTGTTTGGAGGAACAGAGAATCTACCAGAGGCCGTGGCATGGATGGTGATCGCTATATCCCCGAGAGGAGTCGTCGGTCTTATCCTTTTCGCTCTTCTTCGCCTTCCCGCTCGAGGTCTCGGACTTCACCTGTTTCACCGCGTCGGGATTCGCGCTCGAGATCCCACAGTAGGGATTACAAGAGCCGTAAAAGATCTCTATCTCGTTCTCCAAGACACCCCGAACACAGACGGAAGAGATCAGTCTCATATACATCTAAATCGAGGTCTCCTAAATCTCGCTTGTTATCTCGCAGTGTCTCCAGTTCATCGCCTCCACCGAAACGCCGTCGCGGTGCCCGCAGCTCTTCGCGTAGTATCTCAAGACCACCCATGAGATCGCGCCGTTATCGATCAGATAATCCCTCATCTGTGTCTCCTTCACGCTCGCCGTCTTATTCTAGATCTCCCAGCAGGTCTCGCAGCCGGAGCCTGAGCTATGACTCCCATAGTCGCAGTCCTAGCAGCAATCGTCGACGGACTCGATACAGCCGTATTCCCACATCAGAACCAGACAGACGCAGCAGATCACAGACTCCCATTGAAAGATCTAAAGAGAAGTCACGTTGCGGACGCGGGTCATCCTCAGGATCCAGCCGCCGCTCTATCTCAGGCTCTCGGTCTCGCACTCCTACCAGATGATACTCTGATTAGTCTTGTTGCTGTGTGTCGATATCTTTCCTGCCGCTATAAACCAATTCCAAATTATCATTACAAGCTGAGCGAGTATCCTTCATATTAAGTTCTTGCGTAAGCTAACATATTATTTTGTCAAGATTTGAGCCTCGATATCATATAATCTATCAATAATGTTTCTGTATCTTTACTGGACTGTCAAGTTTGTTCAACCTTCCTTCCTAATTCAGGTCCAACCTGCAACATCTTAGGTAACTACTGACTCGGTTGATGATGTTCCCATCTGTATGGAAGGAAGTCTGCACATAAGCTCGTGAAAAATGAAAATGTACCCGACCATGTATCTGTTTAGCCTCAATACGCACAATTCGTGCCTGCCTGTTTCGTGTATGGGATGATTTTATCGTATTTTTGGATATACTGATCACCACCGCACCTCATTTTGAAAA
Organism: Ambrosiella cleistominuta; assembly: GCA_017139545.1. Classification (NCBI taxonomy): domain Eukaryota; kingdom Fungi; phylum Ascomycota; class Sordariomycetes; order Microascales; family Ceratocystidaceae; genus Ambrosiella; species Ambrosiella cleistominuta. The sequence continues at coordinate 24,792 of JABFIG010000005.1, forward strand.
CCAAAATAAAAAGAAGAAAAAAAAACAAGTCTTAATCTGGTTTTACTTCATCGATACCCTTCTCCACACTTTGCACCATGACAATAAAGGCTCTCCCATCTGATACTATTCTGCTGTTGCATTCCTCATTGGTCATCACCAGTCCTGATATTTTAATTAAGGAACTCTGCGAAAATTCCTTGGATGCCCGTGCTACCTCTATCGACATACGAGTCTCAAGCAATACGATTGATCGGATCCAGATCCGAGATAATGGCCATGGAATATCCCCGGATGATTTTGACGCTCTCGGCCGCCGGGCCCACACGAGCAAGATTGAGAAGTTCGATGATCTAGCTACAAAGGGAAATTCGGTCTATGGGTTCCGAGGAGAGGCACTTGCCAGTGCAAACACTTGTGGGCGGGTCACCATTAGGACGCGCACCCGGAACGACAAGTTAGCTTCTGTTTTAGTTTTGCAACCCAAGACAGGCGGTATCATAGAACGTAAGCCGGCATCTGGGTTGTTCGGGACAGTCGTTACGGTCTCAAAACTCTTCTATGAGATGCCTGTACGTTGTCAACAGTATACCAAAGAGAGTATCCATGCAATTCAAAAGATCAAAGAAATGCTGATCCGCCTTGCAATGGCTCGACCCGATGTGAAGATCACCTTCAGGGTGATGGGGGCGACGAAGCCGGAATATTTAGTCACTCCCGGAAAACCGCCCAGTATTAAAGATGTTGTGCTCCAGTCCTTTGGCCATGTGGCATCTACATCATGTTCCTATCATAAGATCAAGCGTGATGGTTATGAAATCAGCGCTTTTCTCCCCGACCTCGGTCATCCCGTCGTCCACATCAGTGGTAAAGGGGCCTTCATCTCAGTTGATTCCCGCCCTCAAGATCCGTCACGAGGGAGTTGGAAGAAGATCATCGGACTTTTCAAGCAAAAGATCAGTCAAAGTCTTGGAGATGTCTTAAAACCGTTACTTTGTATTAATCTTAAATGTCCCCCAGGAAGCTATGACGTGAACGTGGACATTTTGAAGTTTGAGGTGGTATTTCACGATGAACCTTTGATAATTTCTTTGTTCTCTTCGCTATTCGAAGCCGTGTATTCAAAAGGACAGCCTGTTGATGCTACACTCCTACCACCCGATTATAATCATACTTCACTGAACAAGAAAATCGTCCAATCCAAAATTCCTGGCGTAGAAACGATTCGATCAAGTCAAACAATCATCGACGAGCTGAGTAATAACATTACCTTTGGCTACAATGCTACTGTCCCCACCTCCAACCACTCAGAAAACTCTGACGAAGTTGATCTGCCAGCGTTGACCTACTTGAGCACACCGCCTACCTCGTTACCTGCACCAACATCTGACACTGCGGTTCCTGATCTTTGGGCTGATGCCCGGGAGGAAACATGTTCCGTACGAAAGTCATGGCAAGTGAACATGGCGGAATGTCTTACTGCCGACAAAGAAACCCCAGAGGAAAGCCAGGACATTCCTATTTTTTTCATTGATGCCCCTAAATCTTCGTACAATGACAATCCTATCACAGTGACTTCACAAGCATCTGTGGAGCCGACACCAGTTTCTGCGGAGGTACCCTTTCAAAACTCACCGAGCAGTCCAGTTTATCCTATGTTTGCTCCGAGATCTTTGGAATCTCCACGTACTCTCGTTCAAGCCTCGCAGATATCGCCAGGTCCCACCAACATGCCCTGCAATATCCTTATTCATCAGAAGGACAACTTGTCATCTCTTCCTAGCATTAAGTCGACACCTACAGGACTGTGTCGTGTCTTGCTAGACGGACAGGATAAGATTCCACAACGTCTGCAACTTACTCAAGCCAATGCACATTTGACCCCGAACGAAATTGAAACTGGAAGTCCGAGCATGAGTGCCCCTCAAGTCAACAGTTCCTTCAAACGATTCACTCTAGGGCTACGTAACCCCAATGTCACCCCTCCGTCTTCTGAAAGTAACCCTCATCATGACGCCACTGCCGAGCTACGTTGTCTTGGCGGCTTGAAACAGACTCAACTCTCATTCCAGCGGTCAAATAGGTTCCAATCTATCAACAAATCGGATTCTGGGTCGCCGTTGTCCCGAGCCTCAGTTAAGCATGTTCTCCCACAGCCAGTCACTGGATTGCCATCGCCGAGTTTCCTTCCCGCACTTACTGGCGAAGATCGGGGGCATAATTCCATCCCTACTTTTAATGCTCATGAAGATCTCAATGCCATGTGCGCGCAAAACCCGTCGCCTCCTCTTCTGCCAGAATACCGCCCACAGATACTTCACGTAGCTTCCCGAGAAATGGCACCTGCTTCCATTCAACGTCGAAGATCACGTCCGCTATCCCTCTCGTCACGACCTGCACCAAAGGTCACAGAATTAGAAGATGCAACTGATACGGATGACGATGTACGCTTACCCACATCCCGTGCGACCAAACGTCGGAGAGTATCGTCAGGCAGAACCCTTGCTCCTGTGGAGTCACCAAAATCAATTACTGTTCGCCGCAGTTCTTCCAGAATATCCCGCGCTCTTAGTATGGAACTCAAAAATTTGCCTTTGGAGTCAATCCCGGAAGAAGACCATGTTCAGGATTTGATGCTACAGAAAGAAACAAACATTCGGCAGGTGTCAAGTCAGTACCACAAAACTGCAGCAGTGGATTCGTGTACGGCCGGTGATGGAGACTGGTTTGAGATGTGGCAGTATGCGGAAACAGAAGATGAGTTGGAGGGTTTGCATGGAAGGGTTTTGGCAGTTCTAGAGAAGTGGGGGGCTTGTAATGGTGTCGAAGACATTGGTAGTCGTCTCACTTTGGTCGGAATGATAGAACGAGATAGCTTCTAAATAAATACATAGGCCTTCGTCAGCAGTACTGACTGTCTCTTCTTCTGCTCCAGAAATGATTACTCAGTAATCCGGATCACTATGCATTGTTATCCAGTACACCAACAATATCCAAATCTTATGGAAAATCAGGATGCGGTAAGCTCGTATTCTGCAGGCGAACCCGCCTTTTCCTATATGTAATTGCACCGTAGATGTCACTACATATTGTATATAGTATGACACGATTTATGCTAATGGTACTCTTGAGTGACAGCCTGTTGTCGTCCGATTCTCAATTTGATGATTCTGCGATGCTGTATCTCAACTTAAAATATGTGGTATCTAAGATACTATTTCTGTACATCCTCGGTCTCCGAATACAACACCCGGGAAGCCTGTAATATTTAGCACTTATCACTCTATATCATGCTTCTGTAGCATGGCCCAGAGCTGGTAAAAGGTAGGGCATCTCCGCACCCGATTCCCCGTGGCAGGAAATGCTTCGTATCCAGACTGCACGAAACCCGGTAGGAACTTTAGTCCAAAGCTGTAGTGGGTAGTGTAAGTAGTGAATTAGGCCATGCACAATGATTGACCGAGTGGATTCAGTGATACTTAGACAATTAAAATACTCAGAGAGACACCAAATTACTATTTAGTCAAGTGTACAGTGAATCAAGCTATTTATTATTTAATGGCATCCGCAAATTATGATGTTCAGCTCCTAAATCTCGATACAACTTCAGGCATTATTTATATCTTCACTGGATGACATTGAACTTTACCATTGTGGTATTATTCTTTACAAGGAGTAAAGGTCGTAGTCGATCATTACTGTGTCAAGATCTGAGGCTCTTGACATGACCTCATTTTCTAGCAGCTAGCAGTTGAACCGGGGCTGATGATGCGACAGCATATTTGAGAGATTTATTAGGGTTATCATTTACCCGGTTATTAGTTTACATAAGCGGTTGTGCAATTGTTTCCGGACCGTCTCGCTTGGTTAGAAGTAATCCCGATGACCGGGATACGACTAATAAATATATCCACTAGGGACGACCCAAGCCTCCTAAAACTCAGCTTCAGAGTTCAGTAAAAGTTATGGCGAATTTCTTTACCAAAAGCAATAGATCAAGTTTTAGTATATAGCCTCCATACGCTTTTACAGAGCCTTGTGTATGACTGATTCGGTGTCAAATAAACGGTTGTGTAGCCATTGATCCGTGAGCTATAGCGCAGTATCTGAGAGTCAATGCCACACCTATAACCTTCTATTGAGGCTAACAGTACGTAAATGTTCGATTCGAAAGATATCTACGTCACTAGGAAGAAAAAACTTTATAGAATGCGGGAGAACCTGTCTGGTGCTCCGTATCAGAATACAGAGAGTAGCATCCTGTGACAAAGGGAGAAATAATCCGGGAGCCTATCAACTCAACTGAGCTTGGTGTTGCTTGCAACTAGAGCGCTTTTTTAGTGTACTATGCAAATTCAAAGACAAAGATCTTGATGTTCCGTTGATGCCCAAATGAACTTGCCCAACCAACATCAGATTTTTAGTCATGATGAACCCCTATGCTTAAAAGACGAAGAAAAAGAAAAAGAAATCCGGTAAATATTGGTAAGGAGTGACAGGACTCTATTGTCAAGCTTCAAATAAATATTTGACTATATATTATACCCTGGAACTTCTTTTCTATTCTCTATCAGCACTGCCGGGGCACAGATCAACATCCGTCGCACTTGTAGAATTCTCCCGTAAGTTAGGTTTTATTGGTGGCATTAGTCTCGTTATTGATGTGGGCTAATCCTCACGAGAACAATACGAATGTATATAGACATATAAATAAACTATTACCATGAACTAGCTCAGCATGATGCACTGGAAATCAACTTTCCATTCTAGCAAAAATAATAGAAAAAAACAGTCTCCATTCTGCGAAAAGCCGGATCTTCTGGCGTTGAACAGTGTTTTCAGCTTTCCGTGCATCAGCCACACCCATCATCGCCTATCGCTGCTTCCTTACTCAATTAGAACCAGTGTCCTTCCCTGTTTCTGCTGCTGCAGGCCCGGCAAGCGAATAACCCCATCCCATCGAATCTTGGCTGGATTCATCCAGAGCTTCAATTCCGTCGACAGATTTGGGAAAATTATTTCCCGCGTTATCCTCGGCGGCTGCTATTTCGCTCGCCCATCTTCATCACTCGCTCACGTCTCAGTAATCTGTATTTGATGAGTTGGGCAGTCGTTTGTTTTTTTCTTTGATTCTCTTTGCCTTGTGCGCTAGTATCGTAGAGGCGTCACGCCATCCAGATCTATTGCGACGGCTCTTCGAGGTCCTTTACGACCACCCCCAAGATGCTGTGGTGAGCGTCATACGCTGTCTTTCGCATACAGATCCCGTTTGCATGTGGCGATATCGATATCAAGAACCACGCCTACTGAGACGTGCCTACTATATACATTGTCGACCATCATTTGTTTTATGAAACACTTCTCACGACCATCTATATATATATCCGTAATAGTGTCTACACCATATAATTTGCTACAAGATGGGCCTCTTCCGGCTAGCGGTGGCTGCGTTGGGTCTACTGGCAACTCCGGCCGTGGGCGTTCAGGTCACCTTCAATGATTGCCTCACCGACGACTACAAGAAATCAGGAGGTCTCCAGTTCACCCCTCTATACGTCGACACCAAGTTCGATACGACCAACCCCGACCATATGTTCACGATGACGGTCTGGGGAAATGTATCCGGCTCTACGAATCACGTAGAATTGCCGGCTTGGGATAGCTCACAATGGAGCGACGATAGCGCGACTGCGGGAAAGATTACGAACCAGGCTGGATCATCTCGCAATACCATCACCAACTTGAAGACGAATATCAATGTCCTCACATATCTTCCATTCCATAATGCGTCTGCGTTCTGTTCAGAAATTGAGGGCGGTAGCTGCCCGTTAGCACCGGTGTTCAACTACAATCAATCGCAAGTCACACCCACCCCCACATATCTTTTCAAGCAAAGAAGCCCCAGGACGATATAACTAACAAGAGTTCCCAATACAGAACTTTGCCCGAGGGGCTTCCATACTTCAGCGTCGAATGGCCCTTTAACGCATCTTATGCTTTTACGACTTTGACCCCGACATTTATGATCATCAACAGCGACGAAGCCGGAACCCAGATTGGATGTATCTCGGCCAATGCGACTCCTTCTCTGGGGAATCTGGGATGGTTATTGACACTACTACCGCTCTTAATTTTGGTGTTTGTGGCAGTAGTAAACATCTTCGCCGCCGTTTTCTGTCCCTGGGGCACTACCGACATCTTCAAGTGGTCGTCCAACCACAGCCGTGAAAATCCGGATCTTATCCGCTTGGTCACCCCGACCTTCGCCGATTGCCTGCAGTATTACCAATTCATTGTTTTGACTAGCAGTCTGTCACTCGACTACCCCGGCTTCTATCGACCCATGGCCAGTCGTGCCGCTTGGTCGACTCTTCTGTTCAACACGTCTTTCGTCAGCAATGAACCCTCGTGGCAGAGTTTGGTGGATGGTGTCTACGTCACCAACAGTACTCATGGCTTGGGAGCTGTTGGACAGCAAATTGGATTGCCTACGCTTCAGGATCTCTGGGCGTGTTTGATGGTGTGGTTGATGGTGATAGTGGCATGTGTATTATTACTTTTTCAGTTGGGATTTTTGCTGCGCCGGATGTACCGCTTCTTTGCCAATATTCCCAAGGAAGACCTACGCAAGAAGAACTTACCCTTCTCAATAGGGAATGTTGTCCGGATCATCTTCAACTACTTCCTTCTACCGATAATTTCACTGTCAATCTTCCAATTGAGCATCAGTGGCCCATCACCGACTTTCCTTACAGTTTTAGCATCATTGGCTTTGGTGGCGTTGATTTGCGTCAGCGCATGGCAACTATGGGTCATTCAAACTACCGTCCCGAGATCCGATCTATTCGATGTCCTGCCGACTTTGTTGTTGTATGGCCCTCTTTACAACACGTACGCCGATGACAAACAACCGTTTGTGCTCGTCTATACCGCTCTTACCTTCCTTCGCGGCATCGCCATCGGAGGTGCCCAGAACTCGGGAGTGGCACAAATCGCAATTCTGTGTTTCGCCGAATCGCTTATGCTTATCGCCATCGTCTTCTACCGTCCATATGACCGGGTTACCTCCATGAACCTCAACAGTGGCATCTGCACTTGTGTGAGACTGTTAACCATTTTGCTCATGGTAGCCTTTGCACCTACTCTTGGTATCACCGAAGGACCTAAAGGGTGGGTTGGTTACGTGATTTTGTTCATTCACGCCTGCATGCTGTTCCTTAACTTCTTTTTACATGCCTTGATCACCCTTATCGAAGTTACTGCTCGCCTTTCTGGTGCTGGTGGGCATACTACTGGTGGTCTTTCCAAGATCTTCGGTCCTCGTCAGCTCCAGCGTCGTCTGCCACATCAGCGCCATAGTGCTAGATCCAAGCAAAGTCATTTGTCCCAGATTGCCATGATTGAAGCAGATACCAACAGACCCGGTTACTACGTGCCTAGTGGCCACGGTAGAAATGAGTCTGCGGGTTCGCTTCCTGGCCTCATGCGTCATAACCGGTCATCATCTGGCTTTGATTATGCCGAGTTTGCCTCCCCAGTCAGTACCAGAAACTTTGACAGTGCCAACAGCTCTATTGGACCCACAACTCCTGGTGAAGCCACGACATTCTCCTTTATCCAGTCCAATGGCTCGCGACCAACTGCTGTAATGGCACCACAACCATTCTACAGACCGCCCCGTACAACCAGACATTCTGATACCTGGAACACTATGGCTTCGGAAACTAGACGCGGATCTATACGCGGATCTCGCCAGGCCAGTGCTATCCACAATTCAGAGCTCATTGATCTCGAAGCCGATCGTTCTGCAACCCCCACCCCCTATGCTATTAACCTGGCACCGCGTGCAGATTATTCCACCCGCGAGGTTGACCTTTACTACAACCAAGGATCCCGAGGGCCAGCTCTCACTCGTGGCCCAGCCCTAAATGCAGAACGCCCTGGAAGACGCCTCGGAACCGGCCCGGCTGATCCTAACGGACCCGTCGCTACTGCTACGGGCTGGTTCCGATCTTTGTTCAAAGGCAGTAAAACGAAAGAAAAGGGCAAGGGCTTTGAAGTTGTTCGTAGTCACAGACTACCCCCGGAGATGCGTGCTGCCATGGAAGCCGATCCCCCACCGGACGGAGTTCCTGTAGCTACCACTTCCCACAACCGCCAGGGCCCTATTGAGTCTGATGACGACGAACCCAAGCCTAAGGATTGGACAATTTCCAAGGGTGGTCTGGAAAGCCCTACATACGGGGAGTCTTCAAAAGCTGAAGTCTCCGGTCTTCGTGTCGATGACGAGGCGACAGCCGATGGGGAAAGAACTCCTCTCGGTTTAGGCATGGCTTTGCCACCTCGCCGTCAGTCTCTTTCAATTTCCGATGAGGAGGATATCACCATAAACCAATCGAATTTTGGCGATGCCTCTATGGTCGGAACACCCATCACAGCCCCGGTAGTATCACATCCCAATGCCCCGACGCCGATGCCATTCTTACGCACAACGTCGGACACTTCCACAAACATGACACCTACACGTAATAATTCAATCTCATCTACCTTTATGTTGGGATCTAACAGCGGCTCTATGCGCTCTATACATGGGAGCGTTCCATCTCATAGCGTTGTTTTGGACAACGTTCTTACTTCTGCATCCCTCCAAGGACCATGGAGTTTCGATATGGAGGCGCAAGAGGTAGAGTTTGAAAATGGCACCATGAGCCGTAGAGGGTCAAATTGTCACAGATAATGACTGGGCTGTTATGATCTAGGCGTGATGTGCTTTTTTTTGTTTGTTGCTATATATTGCTTAGAGTTTGGGTTTACTTGTTTCTATCAAAAAGATGGTTGGATAATTTATGGGTACAACAGTTTTTATTTGTTTGGAGTTTTGCATTAGTTTAGTTTGAATCAATCTAGCATAACAGGCGGAGTTTGGGAACAATACAGTTTAGCTTAATGAAAGGTCCTTTTCTTAATACTTAGTGTGTTTTTAGTATATACAACGAGTCAGGTTTCTTCCTTGCCACTTGTCAGGATAATGTACAAGCTCATAGTTTTGGTCTAAGTTGCTAGACCATTGGGGAAAGCATAATCCGATATGGTTTAATGGCTAGGATATCTTTCTCATCTACCTTGCAGTTGATGATCTGAGAAGGTCGGAGTTCGATTCTCCGTATTAGAGAATATTAGGCGTCTTTTTCTTCTTTTACTTGTACTCATTCCTAGATCCTTACAACGTGGTGGCATCATGTCTCTTATGTCATTTTTATTTCGTGTCAACACAGTGAGAAACTTGGGTATAGATGGAATGATGATCAAATGTTTCATTGATATTATGAATCAATGTGACAATACATGTTTACATGTCGAACTACATAAAAAAGCAAGTACAAATTCCAAGCTGATGAGCTAGCACTAAGCAACATCTCCTGCATATTTCGTCCTGTGATACCGAAATAGTCCTGATCTCAAGCCGAGATGCCAATTTTTCGAGGGCCCTGTTCTATTCCCAATAGCAAGCCTAATTTTTGTTCTTCTGTCTCCAAGATAAAATCAAAGATAAAACATGCCCCCGCCTCACGAGGCGCCTAGTATTGCCCGTCCAAGCCAGCCATGTGCATACTCTGCCGCCAGAATCTGTTCTGACTGTCGACGTCAAAGTCCCAGTTCACTGACTCGCCATCGCCACGTCCTAGCCACGCCGACGAAACAGCAGCCCAAACTGCTGTGGCGGCTCTCTGTTCATCCTCGGCCAAACTGACATTCTCAACGTACTCAACCTCAACCTTCATATTAAGAGAGCGGGTCTGCGGTCGTTGGAAGCCGCCGGGGTGCACGGCGAGCGAGTGGATGCCGCGGGGGCCAAAGACTCGCTCAATGTAGAGGGCCATGAGGGCGGATTCGCGGCTGTGGTTAGTGTCTTGGTGGCAGAAACCGCAGGTGATGACGGGGGAGGAAACATTGATGACTCGGGAGGGGAATTGGGGGTGGCTGCTGGACTTGAGGAGAGGAAGGAGAAGAACGGTGAGGGCAAAGTGGCCTAAGGAGCCGTCGGCTGGGAAGTCTCCCTCGCCGATGGCGTTGTTGTTGACAAGGATGTTGAGTTTGGATTCGTGTTGGAGGAAAGAGGTGATGGCCTGTTTCACTGATGTGAGGTTGGACATGTCTATGTCGAGGATCTCGATCCTGCCGCGGCCCCGGGATGTAGCCATGATGTCGACACGGGCAGTAGTCGCTCGGGAGGCATCGGAAGCAATGATGTAGAGCTTAGCGCCGGTGGCGTGAAGAGCACGGGCGGCTTCGAGACCAGAGGCGGAGATTGCATTGGTGATCAAGATGACTTTGTCGAGCCAGCGGTTGGTAAGGCAGTGGTCACGGATGACGCCCCGGGCTGTGGGGATGTGGCCAGAGCTAACGAAGGGGGTTGGAGTTGGAGAAAAGGGAGCACCGTGTGAGTGCATGTTGTGGAATGCACTGACGCAGAAGTCAGCGTTGTATGGGCTGAATGAATCTATCATCTAGGGTAGAGTAGGAACAAAAAAAAGTTCGTGATGTGATGATGAAAACGTGGATTCGGGTAAAACTCAGGAAAAAAAAGTTCAAACTTGTTTGCGTGGGAAGATGCAGGTTGGTGGTGGTGCAGTTACCCAAAATGTATAAGTATCCAAAAAAGGGTAGAGTGGGGGTTATTATAGGTGACCAGTGTTATGTCACGATGATTGAATGAACCGTGGAATGAGATAATAGGAATTGCTGCAAATAGTCTCCATGTAGATTAGCAACCAGCAGTCATATATATATTTTGTCAACTCAAACAACTTCCACTCCCTCTCTCCTCTCTCCTCCAAGCAAGTCTCCCAACTTCCTCATGCCATCACGATGCATAGCCAACACATAATTCAAAGATTTCAGGGCGACTGTTTTACGTAAATTTCCCCGGATGAACAGCGGTTTAGACATGGCTGCAGGTCGCTATCCGGACGTGCCAAGAGCTTGCGGGAGTACCTATTACGCAAGAAGAACAGACCCCGCAGCGCTCTCCTCCCTCCTCGTGGGCAACTGTTGGCGCTGTGTGGTTGGTTCAGGGGGGGATTTGTTTTGACTTTGTGGTAGGTAGCCTCCGTAAAACTATGTGTCAAAGGGCCAAAAGTTTGTAGGCTACAGTTCTAGCTTGCAGCTGCGCAACAGTGGTTGGATTGCCAGAAACAGGCTCGGATCCATGCGCGGTGAAGTTTGTTCACAGACAATGGTGGGACCGGAGGACCACATGACGACACCACGGGACTTGGATAGTTCGTTAGTGACATTATGTTAAAAAAAAGGATGTTGTAATTTCACGATCCAGAAGAAGGGAGACACGTTTAGATGGGAAAGGATGTGATTTATTTTGTTGTCTGTTGATCTTGAGATTGGTTTACTTTGTCTCAGAAAATATTCAAAGAGTAGTTAAAGAGTGCAAAAGAGCTGCGGTTGGGATTTCCCTTTCAATTTCACAAGTAAACCCTTATAAGGTTAAGAGATCTTGTTTTCAAGACACCAAAGAGACACTTGACTATCACAATAATCACTAACTCCAATCCTGTACAAGTCTTAATGGATACTTGCCTCTGGTCTCCTCAACTGCCGCTGCGTCGAAATGTACGTCCTTTTGGCTACCCCCAAGGAGATTTTCCTTCTTCCATTGGTAACCCTTCACGATCCGTGGATAAATGTTGAGCATTGTCTGAGGCATACTTGCTATTTTTCTGTTTCTCTAATTCTCTGAGCAGTCATGTCACTCATAAAAGGGATTGGCTTCATCGTAATGTTATGATGTTGCATGAAGGGTCTTGGCTGTCAAGACCGCATTACCCCCCCCCCCCCCCAAAAAAAAAAAAAGACCTAGACGGTAGATATCCCAGATGGAACCGCTCCTGCCTTTCCCCAGATCTTAAAAGGACTTGTGGAGCCCTAACTTATAAAAATCCCATATTTCTGCGCACCTACTTCATTATCATAACATAAGAATGGAAAGCAAAAAGCCCCACTTGTAGTTCATTGCGGATAGGGTCTCGGTTTGGCTCGGCAAGATGAATGTTTCACCATCTTTCTGACCACACGTACTCTTACATCAGAATCGCAGCATCTTATGACGATCGCGTCATCTGCCAATGACAAAAGCCAGCCACACGAACGGTGAGCCTTATTATCTGATGACTTATTCTGGGTGATCTCTGGCGATTTGCGATATCACGATCGAAAACCTAGCATCACCGGATTCGACATACACAAGCGCCACAAGGCCATTGCACACTATTGAAAATTTAGAATCAGTCAAATTAAATAACAGAGCTCATTAATAAATGAGCATTATTGAACAAATTACAAAATCAGAAAAAAAAGCGCGAGATATCAAAATAATCCGCAAAAAATAATCCTAGAACGCCACTAGAAACAAATCCATCCTGCAATACTCCGTCCTGACAAGGAGCACTAGTCACATGATCGGTCCACAGGCTTGTACTATCAGTTTTTTTATGTGCAAAACAACAGGTTACTTATATCGTCGACCGTATGTGAATCATGCGGGATGCCGAGATCATGTGAGGTGCTCCCCTGATCACATCTGGGCTGAAATCTCCAAAAATATATCCAGGATGAGCATGTTTCCTCAACACTTTTCCCTCCACATCTCCACAATCCTGTACCATTGTGTCAACCCCGAATTTTCCTGACGTCAAGCATGATGTTGGAAATGACGAGGGTCCACTTTAGTACTCTTTTAGGAAATTTGGAATTTCAGCCGGAAGTGATCTTGAAGCGTTCTCACCACTTCTCAACTCGATACACAAGAGAGGGTAATCACCGTACAAATTGATCGGGTTCCTGGTGTTGGTAGACACACTAGTTGCCGACACCGACGCTACCACAATAGTTTGAGATCTCACAGAGCCTCCGGTGGTGGGAGCAGCCGTGGGAGCCAAGAAAGCCTCACTGGGCCATAAGGGCGCCTGGGTTTCAGAGGAGCTCTCCTCTGAGAGTATGGGGCTGGAACTTCGAGGCTGATCTAATGAGTAATGAGTCGGCAGCGGTCACAGTAGCAGGGTGGGAAGTCGGAACCAGGGTGGACCAGGAAACAGAGTAGTTTCCACGGAGAGACGACCAGACAGGCAGAGTCATAGGAGAAGTAACTATGGCAGACGGCAAGGATATGGTCGTGGGAGGAACCACAGTGATGGTTCTAAGGTTGGCAGTGGAGGCAGCGGGGGCAGCGGTAATGAATTTGCTGAGCTGCGGCCAGTGAGAGGGGATGGCATGCGGTCTCCAGTATCCAGAGGGAACAGCAGAGATAGACGGGGTCGATGAGGCGGTGGTAGAGCTAGTTACGGCAGAGGCGGAAATCTTGGGAGTGGAAGTTGCTACAGGGGACTCAGTAGCACTCAAGCTAGCAGAGGCCGAGTAGAAGGATGACATTAGAGACAGAGAGGAAGTCCAGCCGTTAGCATCACTAAAGGGCTTTGTGCGCACGCCGGAGCTATACGCGGTACCGGGATTCATTATCATTGACGTGCTGGCCACCGTAGTCATGGAAGCCTTGGAAATGGCTCTGGTGCTCATGGTAGATGAGATCAATCTGTAGTAATCATTGTCGGACTTGATTACAGACTCAGAGGGAGTAAAGGTGGACGGGGCAATGGAAATGGCGGCAACAGTATGGGAAGAATTTCCGGCGTTTACGGTGACGTTGCGGGCCATAATGTCACGGGGCTTTATGCATGTCAGTAAGTGTCGTGTAGATTAGTTCTCGGATGTATACTTACAGCGTTATGGATGGGAGCGGCGGAAGCCAGACCCAATAGGGCGGAAGCGATGAATACATAGAACTGCATGTTGATTGTTATTAATAAAAAGGTTGATATTGTTGTTTGTTGTTTTATTTTCTATATAACGAATTGGCCAATCTGATAAGAAGTGCTTGGTAACAAGTAGTTGTCGGTCTTCCCGGGGTTTGTGTAACGTTTGGGTGTCAGAGCGGGGCCGGGACACGGATATCGGATGATGATGAGAAAACAGGAAGACTTGTAATGGAACCTAAGCAGATGAAGTAGGGGTAAAAGGTGTTATGGTGAAAATCGAAGAAGAAAAAAGGTAAAAGGGTAAAAATATCAAAAGTGATAAAAGTAAAAGGTGAGAAAAGGGTCGAGATGTTTGGTAATCTGAAGAAGAGAACAATAAAAGCTGACTAGAGGCTACGAACAGAAGAAAAAAAGGGGAAAGAAAGAAGAGGAGAGAAAAAAAAACGGTTGGAGACTAAGATCTCAAAGATGAATGTTGATGTCACTGTTGTGTGTGATGATCAGAAATTCAATTGTGGACTTGGTGAGGAACACTCGCGTTCTTATAATTTGACAACTTGCTCAGAAGTCGACGATCTGAGTGTACGTAGGAGCTCCCTTGATTCGCATCATGACCTTATGGATGTCTACGAAACCAATATATGACCCTTCAAGATTGGGACATCACATACTCTGGGATGTCCGGTCACGATATTTCCAGCCTCATCAGAACTGTGAGTCCCCTTAGTAAGTCAATAAGATGAGTTTATAGTCCAAAATGGCCAAAATTGCCATATCAGGGAATAACATGCAAGAAAGAAGCCGTTCGTCTAGCTTCCTTCATTCCTTTAGGACTAGGGATTGAGCAGTAATATATTGTCTGGTCGGCTTGCTGTGACATTATATTAACACTAGTCTTTTGTATCGTTCTTAAGATCCCCTTTCATTAGTCAGTCAGTCAGTGAAATCACATCCTCAGACCTTCACCCCAATAGCTCTATGATTGTTGATCAACTATCACAAGATTATCTATAAGTGGCCTATTATTAGGGGTATCGATGCCAATCACGTGACAAGGTCCAGATATGAGATTGTATATCACGTCTGACGTCATACACCCCACATCTCGCAATCCACCATCATAACAACGGAACAGAGCCGGTCAACTCCGTTTCTACTTTTAGATCACAACATAGAATTTTTCTACCCCAGATGTACAGATTTAGAAACTAAAAATTGCACCACATGAACTTAAATTTTCAATATGCGACTATGAGGCTGTGTTTGTACCTAGCAACTATACCGACTGTACCGACCGAAGTTTGATAAGTCGAATGGAAGACTTTGGCTTGGTTAGTTGCATGTATCCGTTGAAGATGTGTTTCCAGGTATAGGCGAAGTCAGGCGAGGGGTTGATGGCATGCTTGTAAGCACTGGGGGTGTTGTTATGACGCTGTAACAACTAGTAATTACTATGCAGTCGGGACGTTTCACGCAAGTTAAAAATTGCTCGAAAATCATTGGTAAGGAGAGTGTTTCATCTTATTATTTTTCTATGCAGACATGATCTCGAAGTCTTATTTTTTCTGTTGATAAAATCCCGGATACTACCTTGCCCCTACAAATTTTGTAATGACGCAATACATAGAAATCTTAAATACAAATAAAGACCATCAGGATAAAAGTGGAGTTTTCTATTATAAAAACAAACCTTTATAGATACAAAGTCAAGTTTCATGGGAGATCGACAAATACATTGGATCACAGAATCCAAAAATTGAGACAACCAACAATTGTAGATTGAATGAAGACAGATATCTTGGAAATATTCAAAGATCCGCAGGTACTACAGAACCCGTACCACACCACCGACCAAGAAACACACTCAAGGGCTCTGTTAAGACATCAAAGTTCTTGGTGAACAACTGATAGCTATGGACATATTTCTGAAAAGCCTTAAAACACCTGAACTATTCAACCCACTAAAAAGAAAAATAGAAAATCCAAACAGCCGACTGTCCCAAGTCAAAGATGAAACGACACGAGTGAAAGCAAGAGACAACAAAACGCCGATAGATGATGGAAATATGTTCAACAAATAATGACTGAGCGAAGCAATCAGAAAAAACGCAAAGACTGCAAAACGGGGCTTGAACCCCAAAAGAAGCACAAGGCTTGATAAAACAAGAGTGAAAAAACGTAATGCACAAGACGTCTGGCAATGAATGCAAAATGAATGATAAGATGTGAATATGACTGTAAATGAGTGTCGTGAGAGAGCGTAAGTCAGCCGAACTGTGGCCAACGGAAGACGTTAAACGTTGCGCGTAAAATGAGTTCCAGTGAAAGACACTGTCAATGAAATGAAAACAAACAAGACTGTAGCTTTTTGTGAGCTGTGTACCAGACGATCACAGCATCAATGATGAGAAAAGTAAACCTGCAAGAAACACAAAAGTGACTTAATCCTCCCAGATAGTCTCGAGATCCAAGTCACCACGGCGTTCAGCACCACACACACTCCAGCGCTTCCGCTTGTCGCGGAAGCCACGGCCACCTCGAATCTTCTCGGCAGGCTTAACATCAGGCTCTCCCTTCAAAGTAATTTCGGCGGCAGCCTTAATGTCCTCCTCAACAGCGGCCTCCTCGGCATCAGGAGTGTCTTCGATGGTCTCTAAGCTAGAGAGACTGGGGCTGCGCGAGCGGACAGAGGTAGGAGTAGAAGGTACTGATGACGCAGCAAGGGAGGGGATTGATGCGTTGCTAAAGTTGGTAGAGTAGGTGTAGTTGGTGAACCCGGTTGAGATGCCAGAGGTTCCAGCGCTGAGGTTAATGTTGCTATCGAGGGAGCTACGTCCCAGTGACATAGGAGAAGACATCAGTGACACAAACGGGTGACTGCGTGGTGGCGAAGATGGACGGGCTTTGGCCACAGTTATCTGAGCAGCTGCGGCCAAAGGAGAAGAAAGAGGTGAAGAACCAAGTGGGGAAGTGCCAAAGACTTGCGCCGAGTTCAATGACGGCAGGCTGGACGAAGGACCATATGATCCGGACATGCTTGCCGAAGGAGAGCTACTACGGTCCCTGTTACGGCGAGGCGAGTTCTCGAAGACTGAAGTGCGGATAGGAGACGTTGGGAAGCAATCATCGGGATTGCGACGAGGGACACGAACACGCTGGGGAGAGGTTGTCAGGCTGGGGGGCGGGAGATTGGGCGAGAAGAGCAAGTGGCCAGATCCGTTGACACCGGGAAGAGACTGCGTCCGCGACATACCCACACTGTGAGACTTGGAACGGCCGTGGTTGATCAGCGCTTGTCTCGAAGACTTGGTTGGCGCACCCAGAGTGAGCGGTGATGCATTGCGCGGGCGGTAAGAAACGCTTGACATGGCGACAGAAGATTGAGATTGGTTCTGCATCTGAGACCAGGTGTTCGAGGAACGCGGAGAGTCAGTTGGGTCGGTTGAGCGACGGAAGTTGCTAGGACGTTTGGCGGGTTCAAGGGCAAACGATGACACTGGACCAAGGGCGGATCCTGCAAGTTTTGAAGGAGTAGAAGGGCTTTGCAAGCGTAGACTGGATCGCGGAGAGGACTTGAACTCCTCGAGTCTCTCTGTCTCGGGAACAGACTCCATTTTGTATAAATGGGAGCGGTGGGCGGAGTTGACAAGGAAGCACAATAATGTTTACTTGCGAGAAAAGATGCTCAAAATAGCAGAGCACGAGATGGGGCCGCTGTGGTGCAAAGGAACAGCAGGGCAGAGCGGGCGCAGGAAGTACAACGGTGGGCTGCGTAGTGGATGGTGGACGGTGCGCTCGAAAGTAGCAAGGACTGGAAAGCCGAATATAAATAAATCAGAGAGGCTGTGAATTTTAAGCACCAGAAGCTTGGGCGAAATATGCTGCGTGACCATTTACTTCAGGAGGTTTGCAGTTGATTTTTAAAGCAGCACGGTAACAACAACTGTACTCCAATGATATTGGTTGCACTGCGTAGGGTTGCTGAGGGCAAAAACGTCGGAAGACAACCGAAAGGGAGTATATGAACACGATTCAAGATTGAATCTTACAGATGGGATAACGTGAATGACTGCTGTGATTTGTTATTGGTGCAAACAGAAACCTCTTGATAGGATGAATGGGAAGACAAAGACAAAAAGGGAACAAGTGATGACCCAGAACCATACCACTTCCGAGATGCAGGAGATGATATATGCAATGTTCGAGATCGATCAGGAGCTTCCATGGATCAATAATGGACAAAAGAAGAGTAGGGAACCGAAGCAGTCTATTGAGTTCCAGGGGAGGGGATCTGATGCTTTAACGGGTCGGATGGGCTAGCCAAGGAACCAGGATAAGGGATCGACAAGCCACTGGAGTTGAACCAGAAGTGATATGCGGAGCGGATATGCAGACCTCATGTGCCGGACGACCAGAGAAGGCGAGTACAAAAATGGGAGGGAGACAGTACGAGAGACCGGAGAGGCGTTGTAAGTGTGTGCAGCCAGCAAGTAATTTGACGTTTCAGACCAACGCCGACACAGAATGGGGATTCTCTCAGGTTCTTTTACTGCATAGATGGCCGGTATGATGTGTCTAGAAACTTCATACCAGTGATGAGGCTTTTTTAATGGAGTTGATGATTTTCTTTATTCAATGCAGTCCTCGCATTGATCAGATTATGGGCATCATGTTGAGAAAGAGATACTTAAACTCCAGAATCAGTATGGGCACGCAAGGACGGCAGCATGACCCAGAAAGCTTAAGCCTCAATAAAGTCCGTCGAGCCACGGGGAAAAGATCTCTGCCCGGGTGTCCGGATTGATAGCGCTCGTTTTTTTTCGCTGGAAAGCACAAATCAGAAGGCGATCAAGAGAAGTGAATGGAAATTCGGATGGGAAACGTTGATCAAGGAGCCGACTGAGAGCAATCCGCAAGAAATCTGATGCCAAAGACCAAAATCGAAGAAAAGGCAGAAAATATTTTCAATGTCCAAAGTTTAGTGAGTGCCAGGTGTTTACAGAGTCAGAGTTTTCAAGGGATTTTCGACAGGGAGTGTATCTTTGGGGCAGGTGCTGACATCAGATAATGAAAGGAGTATCTTGGTATTGACAACAAGCTAAATATATCGATAAATACATAAATACAATGGCTCCCACCATGTAGTTCATACAAATCCACTATTTAGGTCAGAAAATTGGATCAAATCTAGAATCTAGAACTTTGAAAGCGCTTCTCAATTTGACTTTATTGATAGTTTCTGTCCACGATAGGAATTAATGTTATTATTGTCTACACTCCACTCTGTGGCAGTAATGTGACTTCCCTTTTTACATTCCGGCATCATGCTGGATGTCAGACCAATGATTCATCCAAAATGTGTAACTTCTAGCATACTATGGAACCATACCAAGCATTGGCAATGACAAACGCAAGCAATCAAAATCTCGATTGAAACCACGGAGATGCTTGTTTGGATTTGTCAGAGAAAAAAAAGTTATTGTTATCTGCCAGCTTCAAGATTTGAAGAACCAATGATTAATGGCTACACTTTTGCCATTCGGATCTTGCGGTACCTGGGGTTAGTTGTGTCCACAATCCAATTGGAATGGCTTATTCAGCCATTTTTATCGATCACCCCTTTCAATAGGCTTTACTTGTATTTTGCATATGATCTTAAGTTCTCGTGTTTGGCAAGTCTTGATGCTTCATACATAATTTGAATACAAATATATACGATTGTTATTGTTACATCGCCATATTCACCAAAGGCCCGTCAAAGAAAACTCCATTTTCCTCCAACTTAACCCATAGCCCTAATCTCATACTCAGTCAGTCTTTAATATTCACATATATATTACATATCACAAAAAAAAAAAACGACAAAAACGCACTGGTCTACCGGCGGACCATCCCACCCTAAACTTCAACCTCAACCTTGTCCACCCCAGTCTTTTCTCTCCGATGTCCAGCACTCTCTGTATCTATTCTGGGCTCCCGAAGTCTTTAGCGCAGAAGGGGATACCGAGCCCATTCAGTGAGTGGTGGCGGGTAGGAATATGCATGGCTAGGGGCTTTGGGTCTATAATCCCGGATTACTGGAAGGCTGGTGAATTGGCTTGTCTTGACATCAGGTTAAGTAGCATCATCAAACCCTCACCACACAGAACCATTAACATGGGGTTTTTTGTTGAAAACAATTGAGGCCATGTCGTATTTCTTTGGTCTTTGACTTTAAGATCCAAGTTGAATGTCTCCCGAGAAACTAGATACATATGGCAATGGTAACTTTTGAAAATGATTCATGGTTTGGGTATTTAGGTCCGGAACTTAGAAGTTGATTTTAAGATACTAAAGAATTCGATAGATACGTTTTTAACCCGAAGGCTATTTCCATACCTCATTGGTAATGGTATATATTTGACTCTACATGTACAGAATATTTTCTGTCTGGCCAACCTTACCATGATAGAGATACATTTACCTCTTCCTTTACACTCAAAGATAGCCCAAAAACCTCGCCAACCCACCATGGGACAATTATTCATGACTTCTGGGTCATCTTGTTGCCCACAACATCCAAGCTCTACAACTTTCCATCAACCATGGACAACCATTTGGTGTGGCCAATTACATTGAATTTATTATATTTGCTGCCAGTACCCACCTAGATACGCATATACACATATTAGAAATGTAGGCTTTTTATCTCATGACAAATTACATATCATTTGCATGCAAAACAGCCATGCTCATGTGTAGTTGAGCGTGTAAGCAGGCTCATGGATGGCACCCGGCTCCGTTTGTCTCTAGACGGCAAGGCGTAACCTCGAGGCCGTCACAAAAGGTATACGTGACACTTATGACTTTAATGCATAGGTAAACCATATGTTTTTTTATATGGAACTCAGCTACAGATGCTAGTTATTGATAAAGATCTTTCATCAGGTCAGGTGTTGTGTTGGTACTAGTTTTAGCAGGTGTCTGTTATGTGTCCTCCACATGCAGGGTTGTCAGTCTCGTCCTTTTCCCGCGTTAATAGTCCCTGGCTCAACTATCTCCTATAATATCCCAAACAACCTCGCCTCGTAATCGCCCATGAATCAAGCCCCTCGTCAACCTCATCCTCGCCATCCCATCCAGATCCCAGCGTAACCCTGACAGAAAAGCACATCCCCTCCACAATCCCGCCTCCACTTGAAAGTACTGATCACCATGCAGTCTACAGAGAAAGTTTGCCTCCCACCACAGGTGACCATCAAGTCCTGCATATCGCAAGGGGTGATGACAAGACTTCCTGGTGTTTTCCAAAACTCACCGCCTTGTTAATGCTTGGAGGAGGGCCTGTAGTGTTGGAACCTGCAACTCCATATAAGTGGCTGGTCTTATGTGTGCATAAGGAAAGCCTGAGTGTTACACCTCACCTTTTGCATTAGGAAAGGGCGGACCTCTATTATCAACTTCAGTATTCCGAACAGACATTTCGCTCAATGAGAAATATAGTCACCGCCTATATCTTATATATACTGCATTATAATCAACCTAGTCTGTGAAGTATCCCTCTTCAGTCTAGTGCTGAATGCAGGTCTCAATCTGCTAAGCATTATTGATTGCTCATGTTGAGGAAAGTTGCACCAAATATATCACATGTTACTTGCCTCCCCAAGTTTCCATCATGCATCATTATTGGTTATTAGTAATTAGTCTCCTGTTCCATCTAATGCTGCACCATAAACAAACAAGATGAATATTCCCCTCTCGGCTGGGCATGCATGCTTGGTTCCTGCATGTAACCATTCTTATAATCTACAAAGATCCTGGGTTTCTTGTATGCCCATTAACCCTAACATCGTTATACTGAGTCGAAATCATGGACAAGAAAATCAGTTATAAAAAAATTGAAAAATGAATCCACAACTCGTTAATCGACGCCACAAAGTGACCAGTAGCATGGAATGTCAGAAATTAGCAGATCCAGTTCGTCTCAAAAATTTGAATATAATTTAGATGTTTACAAGCGGCATTAAATACGCGGGCCCCATTGAACCGTGTTCCAGGTACGAGTGTGACACTGGAGACGCTTGGTGATGGTGATAGGGATATAAGAGTAACTCTGACATTTTGAGTATCGGTGGGAAAAGTTATGATGTACTGATGATACAACTGTAGAGCCAAAGAAAACAAAACAAAGACTAAAAAGTATATGCTATGATAGATGTGATGTAGCTCATGTATTCCGTATAACTGCGATATGTGTACCCTTGCCCCATCCTATATATAAACTTTCAGATGAATAGAGATGTGCATCCGGGACTTAATTAGAGTTTGGAGCCTTTCCGGCCCTTCGTAATCTTGGAAGAAATCTGTCCCTTCAGGATATAATCTGGGTACTTCATGTCCTTATCGACACCAACTGCGCCATTACCTCCTTGTCTTCTCCACGCACTGCCGTCCACGGGGATGATTTGACCATTGACATAGTTTCCGGCATCGGAAAAAAGATAAACTGTGGCATCGGCAATGTCCTTGTTCTGACCAAAACGTCCAGAAGGAATACCTCTACGGCCTTCATGACTAAGTGTGACCTCACCGGCAAGTCTTTGCATACCTTCGGTCCCTTCAATGGGACCAGGCCCGATGGCGTTGGCAGTGATGCCAAGAGGGCCGTACTCCAAGGCGATGGAGGCTACTAATGAATCGACAGCAGCCTTGGCAGCACAGACATGAGCCTGCATCGGCATTCCAGTGTAATGGAATGTCGCCGAAACAGCAATGAAGCGACCACCAGTCGCACCGCTCGGGGACGGATTGGGATTCCGAGCCGCTGATTCGATGAGAAAAGGAGCAGTAGCTTTAAAAGTGTTGAATGTTCCAAGAACATCAATATTAATAACCGCCTGGAAGGCTGAGATGAATTAGTATGACGACTGCTGATAAAAAACGGAAAGTTATACATACCATTGGCGCTCATTTCTGATATAGGAGCAAGGAAGTTGCCAGCAGCACCCGCACTATGAACAAGTTAGACAACCTACAGAGTAACAATTGTTCAATCTCTACTTACATCACAAAGTCAATAGATCCCAATTCCTTAACACAACGTTGCGCAGCCGCTTCAAGATCAGCGATCTATGGTTCATGATGTCAATTTGACTTTTCAATGTCTCGAAGAATAAGTCTGTCCACCTTACCTTTCGCACATCACAGCCTGCGATACCCAAGACCTTGGATCCTGGTCTGGTAGTTTCAAGGTCTCTGGCAATACGCTCTGTTTTCTCGGGGTTTCTCCCGATGATACAGGCATTGGCTCCAAGCTTGACCATAGCGCGGGTTTGTCCGCTGCAAATGGTACCGGCACCACCGGTTACAAATACGACACGATCATCTAAATGGGGTGTTAGTGATAACGAGTTGATAGATGTAGAGAGATGTGAGATAAAAATATACTGAAGATCCCATTGCGCCATGAGCTACTGACGAAGTCATTGGATGATGAAGTCATGATATGCGATTCTTAAATCCCAAAAGACAAATTGCATGTAAGTCAAAAGAAGGATTTTTTGGACATCGATTGACGAAATACGATAATGAAATGAATGCGCGACAAGTTTCTTAAGTCTAAAATGATCCGAGCGAAGTAATGAGTGATAAAAAGTTAGGTGTTGTCAGAAAGTTTGTCATGGTTTTCTTACTTGTTATGAAAACAGACATGTGGTGTACCAACCTCGGCATGGCACCTGCCAAACCTGGAACGGATTAAACTGCACGCAGGACCCCAATCGGCAATGTAGTTCCAACAACTCCAATCTAACCCTAACCCTAATTTTGGGAAATCGGATGCACATGTTATACATCGTGACATTGCGACAACTGGTTCGGGCAGCTGTTACCCTTTAAAGACAGGTAGCTGGCAGCTGTCAAGATCTGTTTAACCCCTGTCAAATCATTCTTGCCGCTCTTGAGTACAATTCGGTTTGGACCCCGCAGCCTTCCGAAGTCCGTCTGTCGCAGTAAGGACACTAGCATGAAGTATCACCACTCCGTAAGCCTTGTAAAACACAGGCTATCATCCAGAACATCATCTATCTTGAAATCAAGGCATACTAATGATTGATGTTCACTTGTAAATCACCTTGAACTGTTAGGTGTCACATCCCTGTAGTCACAACAGGTTAGCCTATAATCAGTAGCGTTGATAAACAAAAATGTGATTTCATTTGGGTACCAAGAGCCTGAAGGTCAATTTATGACTTACTTTTTCTTTTGCCGAAAGTATCAAACCAGCACCAAAAGCCAATACTCAAAAGATGTGGTTCTGCAAGATCTTTAAGATCTTCATGGTACCTGCACGCCTGTCGATTCTCAAATTTGTCGGCACCATTTCTCTCGGTGTCCTTACGGTAGGTCATTTTGTAGCGGATTCTTGACGCTTACCTCACCCCGCCATAGCACCTTCCCACGCCACATCCGTTTCGATATCTGAGTTTGTCTATACAAAACTCACCTTACCTGTCTTGAGCATCATGTACTCAGCGACACCAAGCTTTATTTTGGTTATCTTGGAAGGCTTCTGCTAATAGAACATAGGGCATCTCGTACTCCTTGAGCATTTTCGCTATCCCTTCGATTCTCTCGTTAACTCCCGATGCCAGTTACAAGGCCTTGAGTAACTTGACTACTCTTACTCAGGTCAACTTGAATCGCCTTTCCCGGGTTGCTACTGGCGCTTTCTTGATTGCCTACGTCACTTCCCCCGTCGCTGTTCGCCACCCATACCTCCTCTACACCTCTCTTTTCGCCGGTGCCGCCGGCGTTTCTTCTCTGATCTCACCTGCTCTTTTGGGCGAGACCGCCATTCCTGTCCGTCAGAAGAAGACTTCCATCAAGAACCTTGAAGCCAGCTATGATGACCTTGGCAGCTCGATCACCATGGTAGATGAAACTAGCGAGGTTAATGGCGAGGAGGTGAGGGCTCTGGCCGAGAACTATATCAAGGCTCGTGTTATCGAGACTGGTTTCTCTTCCATCGCTTTCCTCATGGCCATTCTCGGGATCTGGGGGGACTCAACTACTCTTGTCTAAATTAGTTGATGCAACGATTCATCTATTGTCACGACTCATCCACTCATACCCAGTTGATATCATTTCTGACATCTCCCCCTATCAATCATGTCCTAACTTGGAAACATTCTCTGCAAATAAAACAACATATATTTCTTTTTTAAACAAGTTCCATACGCTCTCTTTATCTCAGTTTCAATTGCTTCAACATGTCGTGCTTGTGAAAATAAGCCCGAATCCTCTTGCCAAAAATGTCTACACAAAATTAGTAACAAGTCAACATTCAATAATGTTCAAGATACATACAGATTGGAATAGTAGTCTGAAAAGCACACTTGAACTGACGCCAGAATGATCATCGTCTTTCGGATACCTATTCCCTGAGTTGTCCATTCGAAGGTATACCATGTCAGGAAAAATGAGAAGAAGTTCTTGAAGATGATGCTAATTGTGAAGCCTTCGATTACCAAATCTCCTATTGGATTATGTTAGTATTTGAATTATAGGAAATAATTGTTGCTTCAGATGAGCTTTCACTTACTATAGGCATCGACGATGTACAAGGAACTGGCGACTGCTCCAATGACCATAACACATATTTGTAATCCAAAGAAACAGACTGGCGTCTGGTACTTGGAGATTTCCGAAAAAAATTTCTGAAGCTGTCATACCAAATCCATACAAGCTGATCTTACCAATGATGAGCATAGGCACTATCAAAAGTAACTGAAACTCTGGCTCATAGACGCCATTTTTACGTTTGACCATATAGCGTACATTCACATCTGATAGCACACTAGTAACGATAAATCCTACGATGGCACCTACGAATAGGCCAGCATATGTGTATCCAGATTTGTCCCCCTGCCACCAGTATGGAGGTCCTTGGAAGATCATGGCAATGATTGCTCCAATAAACACAGTCCATCTAATCATCGTACCCTGAATGAGACAAGCCCAAAGAAACGCAGGATGTAACAATAACGGGAATGGGCGTAGAAATAACACAAAGAAACTGTCATCAGACTTACGGCCGTCAAAAAGGGACAGAGATTACAACCATGATTTTGGCCGTGGAACCTCAGTCCTACGCACATCACGCTCTTTTGTGCTGAGATTATGCTTTGCTGAAAGAATTTGCTCAGTACCACTGGTGACACCTGTACGCACAACCCCCGAGACATCAGATAGACTCGCTGACGGATTGCTACTGCGTCCCATAAACTCATCTTTATCAAAACAAATATCGGTATTCAAAGTTGCTTATCGACGATAAGATGTCTTTGGGCAAAGAGAAAGAGCAATGGCAAGCAAACACCCAAGAAGATGGATGAAAAGATGAAGACCCACTTCCAACCCATTTCCAGGGAAATCATTCCGACCATAATAGGAGTGAAGAAGGAACCACCGAATACTGCCAGATTGGTAAAGGCCATTCTTAGACCACGCTCGTGGACATAATAAAGGTCACCAACGGCAGCATTCACCAAGCTTTCAAATGGTACACAACTGATACCTTGAACAATGCGGGCCCCAACAAAACTGCCGTAATTTTTGCCCACAGTACTTGCCTAGGCACTCAAAGCAATGTTTATTATTAAGCCTAAGATGAAGGCATAGCGCTTCCCCCAGATACGTCCCGATGGAACGAAGAAGATGGCGGCTGTACCACAACCCACCAGAAATTAGCCTGTCAACAAAGCCACATCCTTGAACTGGTGTTCCAGTTCCAAGGTTATCAAGACAGTATCCGCGGCAAGAATTGAACCCTGAGCTGTGGCAAAGATGGCGGTCATAGACAATATGAATGTTATCAAGTCGCGTTTCCAGAGCAGCTAGTTCAAGGGATCGTTCAGATCATCAGATGGTTGCGGAGTCTGGAGAGATATAAGAGGTCAGAATACCGCATAAATTGACTTTATGTTATGAACCCAAACAGTTCTTATCAGTATAATCGTTTGATCATTTAACAGATTTGTCTTCAATTAATGATTCCCGTTGATGGCTTTCTGAACGACCTGGACCATGACATCAAAGTATTGTGTAGTCTCTGACTGGTTAGTTTACATTATACGTTTTCCGGGTGAACACCCACATAAACCTACCTGGGTCGTGTCCCGGGGCTCGAGGCTCGAGGCTCAAGGATTCCCCAAGCCATAGCCTTTGTAGTTCTTCTGTAGACTGTAACCTAATCGGAAATAAACTTCGATCAAAGAAGTTGCGATCGTGGAATCGGCACAGTTGACCAAGAATTTATACTCTGTGCAAAATAATTCGGATGTCTGGAAGAAAGGTAATTTCCAAAAGGGACATTCAAAGGAAGAGTTACAGCACACAATCCAAAAAAAAACCATACCAAACTTTGTCCCTAACATCCAACATGTTGCCGTTGTGACCGTTCATTGGACATGGAAGTTATATTTCCTTTTTAGGTAGATGGGTCCAATCCCAGAGTCTTCTTCCTTTAGGAAGCATCCTTCTAGTCTCTCGATATTTTCTGTTCGTTACAGTGGTATCTTTAGTATTGACTCCAGGGACGGTTAATATCGAGGTTGAATAGTTAAGCCAGATGGTATTAGCTCTTTCAAGGACCAAAGCAAAGATATGCCCTATGTAATTCGTACTCCTATTTAATGCATTTAAGCTCATAGGCTTTGCCCAATCTAGACTTGTGCTGAAGCTGAAAACTTCCCGAATGTGACAGCAAAGATTCAACCCAGATCTGCAGTCGCTTGGCTTTCAGTCCATAATACGTACTCCAAGGACTCGATTATATAAAAGTACGTTAAGATAACGGATAAATTTACTGATGCACGTTTTTCTATGTGAGAGGTCATACGAGAGTGTAGCCCAACTCAACGATCAAGAATCCAGCAGTCTATATATATTGAAAGGATCCGTTCAGAAAAACTTGAGTTTAGTCTTTCGAATCTTTTCTTCGGGTGGCTCAGGTCTTGGCTGTGACTGGATACAGGAACCGGGCATACAGGTAATTCCAACGACAACACTTGTGCCCACCCCACATAGCCTAACTTAATTTCTTTTATGTGATGACCAGAGACAAAATACCCAATATCGTCTTGGCTATTTTCCCTTATCTGGCTTTGTAAACGCCTATCTAAGAAAGTATTTCTAGCCTTGTCGGCATGCTCACACAACCTGTCATCCAGTAAATGACAATAACAAACGGATATGAAAGGTGCCAATGTGAAAGGATACACCAATGTTGTCCTCATTCAACCCAGGAGACACCATATAAAGAACTGATACTGTCATATATAGGCTTTCTTCCGTTTCCTTCAAGTTCTATATACGCCAGTGATTAGATTTTGAACCTCCTTTCAAAACACATACCTGTTGGTCTTTCCATATTTCCTTATAATTATTTTTGAAGTTTGTGTATTGATAGTTGATGGTACCTTTCTCATCTCTGAAGTCATACTACAATATTCTATGGCGAAGAATTTGAGATTTCGATATATTCCTTCCATTTTACCAACTCCATAACAAATGTCCAAGTCTGCCAACATATTAAAATGAAGTCGTCTGTTTTTGTTGTTACTCTGTTCGCCCTGTCTGCGGCTGATTTAGGCCTTTCGACTTGCGCTGTAAGTGATTATAACATAATGCCACACAAATCCCCATTGATACTAAACTTAATTTTAAGAGAATCTGTACTGACCAAGTCCAGACTACCTGTGTTTCGCAGCTCACCTCCGGCTCCTCAATTGCCAGGTGCGGTTAAGACATCAAGTGTATCTGCAGCAATGAGACTTTCTTGAGCGAAACCGCTTGCTGCTTGATTCAGTCTTGTTCTTCTAGTGATCAGGAACAAGCCCTCAACTACGCTAAGAGCATCTGTACTGCCGGTGGCATCCAGGTTCCTAACCAAGTCACATGCAACGCTTCATCTTCCTCTTCTTCAGGCTCCAGTACTAACACTAGCAGCAGTTCAGCAAGTATTATCGGTGCTTCGTCAGGAAACTCTACTGTCAGTACTACTGCCGGGCCCACGACTGCCGCCGCTTCCAGCTTCATCCCGACCAGTGATGTTGGTAGAGTGATGGGTTCCATCTTTGTCAGGATCATCGGGTTCCTGATTAATGTTGCCATTTAAACTGTCAGTCAGTTGTTGAACATACAATATAATAGCTTTTCAAAATAATTCATCCCACAAATCTACATGTGTCGTGCGAGTTGCAAGGATTTAATTGACAAGGGTTTTTGCACTTCAGGGTCTGGGCTTCACATGTTTCTTATTATAACATCTAAATCAGAAAACTTGAATTTTAATGTCAGGGTGCTTGGTAGATAAAATTGTACAGAACACTTGTACATTCTACAATTCTTTTTCACGGTCATATGAAAACATGACATTTATCATAGAATTTCCAAGTCGATACTACGCCGGGCTATAGTCATCCCGCGCTTAACCCAGTTGTTTAGCCCAGTAACATATCTTAGACGCCATTTCTAGGATAGCTACTGTCAAATGTGGCATGAATCAACCCCGATATTTGTCATTCGGTAGAAGGAACCGACCAAGGTGGTAGACGGATTACCTAATTTTTTTTCCTGAGGCACTCGATGCAACACTGGCATTGACTGGATGCTCAAAAAGACGAAGAGATATCTTAGCTGGGACTCAATTGAGCTTTGGTTCCGAGATTAGATTTAGATAGACGTTAGGCAGGACTAGACATACCCATGTCAAGTTTAAGTTCAAGTTGTAGATTCACCCTTTTACACCTTACACTTGGACATTTGATACAGATGCTGAGGGGTCAACAAAAAATTTATCACCTTGGTCAAATTAATTTTGATATGCATATTCCACATAAAAGTACCCTAATAGGACGTCAACATTTTTCGTATTAACCCGGTAAATTTCATGACTGTAAGCTTAACAGCGAAATATAAGCATCATTGAGGTGGAAGGTTGTTATCGTTTATCCAGAAATATTAGTATATGACTCAATGTGCCTCGGTGCTCCGAGTAGTAGTGTAGTAATAATCTCGGAGCAAATCAAAAAGCGAAGTGAAGTGGCTGTATCTAGAAATCAGGCACAACATTGGTAAAACATGTCCTTGACATGTGGTAGCAGGATGAAGCCATGGTTGTTGCTCAGGAGGATGCCATGAAACGACATGCCTACAGAATATGTACAGAAAGCTCGCAGGCGAAAAAAAAAACACCAAGTCCGGCAGATATTAAAGATCAGGTGAGCCCGTCATCTGTCATGCTGTGGAAGGTTTTCAACATATCACCCGAGTTGAATTGACAATCAGATCTTCAGTAGTATCATTCTTTTATACCTTCAGCAGCATATTGAAGTCACGCAATTGATCCGACAACATGGTTGATGACAGGCGTTATCAATTCATTGCCTCCGTCTTGAATAAACCGGAGTACTGATCAACAAACCCGTTACTTGTTTATGAGAACTATTCCAGATTTACATTCTTGAAAACACAATATATCATTTTCGGTGCCGGATTTAGTCACCATAACTCCGATCACCATGGATGAATGGCCAATAGGAGGTAAGCCTCTAACCCCGGACCCATGTTTTCACTTAGATCAGATAACTGAGTCGGAGATAAACTATGGCAACCTTGCAACATCCTCCTGTAGATGGCGCTGAGGTTTTCGTGTCTTTCTCGTGTTATCTTCTCTGAATCAACAAAATCTTATCTGATTATTTCTGGCACACTGTCTTATGAACTATATGTATCTGGCGAGATTTAAGTAGCTGACTTGAAGTATCTTTGGAAGCCGAATTTATACTACCATTTGCCACAATGCCCGAACCCGAACGTCGGCGGAAAAGAGCCGCTGTGTAAGTGACGCATCCTTTAATACCGGATCAAATACCTTATCTGGTACTACCAGAAAAAGACAGCTCGAAGCTGAACCGACATTCTATTAAATGCGGAATATCAACTTTGTATCTGTCATATTGTACTCATGATTACAAAGTTGGTTTTGTATTTCCAAACAAAACATACTCTCTATGCTATAATTTTATGTCCAAGTCACCTGAGGTGACCATTAACCCCGAGGGCTTGCATAATTTAAACATCCTATATCGTCTTGGATGAATTAATTACTAACACATTATTTAGGTCCTGCGTACTGTGTCGCCGTCGAAAGATCCGGTGCAATCGAGAGCTACCATGTAGCAACTGTCTCCGGGCTCGCAATGGCGTCTGTGTTTATGAGTCTTTCCCAGATAAGTCGTCTTTTAAATCTCCGGTGCCAACTGATATTCCAAAGCCAGTCGGTGAAGCGCCCACGTCTCAAGCTGGAAACATTACCATTGGCGCTACTAGCCAAGATCCTCCTTTGCTTCCCATTACTACCCCAACGGCGGCATCTAGCATTCCATTATTCAGTCCGGTCAAAGAAACTGCACCACCCGCACAATCTGGCTATCCAATTCTTGATCCTAAACAGGCGGCACATGTTGATAACTTACCGGTAGTCGCATTGCTCTCTACTCCTGCCCCTAATCCCAGAGACGAGATATCTACTCTTAGATCCCGTATCCAACAGCTAGAAGCTCAAGTTTCATCCTTGAGAGCATATTCTACAGAGAAGTCATCGGCTTCATCGGTTATATCCGGTCCTCAGTCCGGCATGCCATTAGAAATGACGGCTCTTTCGTCTATCAGTCCACAGTCGTCAGTAACTACTACCAACGGCTCAAATACACAAATAGAAACTGCCACATCTAGCTTCGGAGGTACCTTCCACATACACCATGAAGGCCACTGGCCTGGAAGTTCAGAACCTGTCACTTGCAATGTATCACACAAAACCCGCCTATTTGGCCAGAGCCACTGGTTTAACACAGTGATCAGCGCCGTAAGGTTAACTACAGTTCAACAATAAGAGAGGTCGTTGCTAACGTATCTCAATAGATAATGGACGCCATGGTTCTTATGGAACCTTTCCTTCGTGATCCTCAGTCCCGCGGATCTATATTCATACGAAAGTGTAAGCATTTGTCACGGCTTGTCAAAGCTGCTCGTCAGCCTTCGTGGCCCCTACCGTTGTCTAATGAGTTGCCACCTCGGGATTTGTGTGATAATCTGGTTGGCCTCTATCTCAAAACCATTGAACCTGTTTATCGCATTGTCCACATTCCCAGTTTCATGAAGTCTTACGAAAAGATTTGGGATGGAACCCCACGAGACGCAGGATTCTTAGTACAGGTGAAGCTTATTTTGGCTCTGGGGTCCATATCATACGATGATGTCTTTTCTATGAGAATACAAGCTACAAAGTGGCTTTATGAGGCCATGACGTGGCTTTCTGATCCCGACTTTAAATCAAGGCTTCATCTTGAGCTTGTACAGTCTAAGATTCTCCTGCTTTTTGCTCGGGAGATGATCGGCATCGGTGGTCATATGGTCTGGAACGCTGTTGGTGATCTCTATCGTTTGGCCATGATGATGGGCTTACATCGTGACCCGATATATCTCCCCAGAATGTCTCCGTTGGCAACCGAGCTGCGCCGTCGGCTATGGAATACGATTCTTGAGTTGATGTTAGTAACAGCTTTAGCGTCAGGTGGCCCCCCATTAATCAGTGTTGATGATTACGACACTCAGCCTCCCGGAAATTTCAACGACGATGATCTTCTTAACGACAACCCCATACCACACCCTGATAACGAAATAACCGACTCTTCTGTCTCCATTGCTATGCGCAAGTCAGTCAATATCCGACTTGCTATTATACGGTTTTTGAATGACCTGGGTGGCAATCACCGAACATATCAAGAAGCCTTGAATCTTGATTCTCAGTTCAGACTTTGCTATAAAGATGTTCGCATGCAACTTTACGGCAATCCAAACAACAGAGAATCACACGCATCCCGTCGCCCCTCTTCCTTTTCCCAGAGATGGGTTGACATACAACTTCATCGTACACTCCTCTCACTACACAGCCGATTCTCAGGACTGGAATCCTCACCTGCCATCCATGCCTATTCTAAGCGCGTTGTCCTCGAAACAGCACTCACGATCTGGAACTCGGCCCGCCGTGAGTTTTCTAGAATTCATCGGTATAATTGGTATGTTCCGCTACCTGAGCCGCATAATGAAGAGCCAGACTATTTGGATCGCATCATGTCTGTTGGTTCTGGAATCATGAGAACCTGCTTGCCGCAAGCTGCTTGCCTTGTTGCGTTGGAGCTCCGTTTCCAATTACGCGAGCAGGCTTCTATGGGATTGAATTCTGTGCGACTTGATCTACTTGACGTGATGGCTGATGCCAAGAAATGGTCTCTGCGTTGTATGGAAACCGGAGAGAAAAACGTCAAGAGCTACATTGGAATGTCACTCATAGAAAGGCAGATCAGAGTCATGTTAGACCGAGTTCCCAGGGAAGAACAAGCCCCGATTCTTATCAAGCAACTTGAAGAAGATGGGGAACTATGTTTGGGCATCCTCGAGGGTCACCTTAATGCTATCAATCCGGGTGGCCCGCTTGTAGGCAGTGTTGACTTTTCGCAAATAGGAACCTTTGGCGGTGCTGGGAACATGAGTGGTGATGGGTTGAAGTCGAACAGCACAGTAACATCACCTCATATCATCTCGCCAAACACTGGATTTGACGGTGTTAATATTGCCGATACCCAGATGCCAGACTGGCAATCCATGGTAAGTTTCATTTTGTGTAACACCGACTATAATATCGATTACTGACTCGGAGTCGTAGAGTATAGATATGTTTTTGGGCTTAGATCAATTGGACAAGGTTGGTTGGATGTTTGAGGACATCAGTGGTCAGGACCTTTTAATGTAAGATAGACGTCTACCAATTATGAAAGACCAACTTTTTTGTTGGAAGATGACTTGCCGATTGTTTGTAATATATGTAAATACATGATATCCTCTCTTTTCCTGACCTCACTTCATAATTGCCAGACCCAATTTAAATAAAGGTATAAATAGCATCAAGATTCATAATTGAATCATGTGGATGAGGCCATGGTCAGACTGCTGTTTAGGCCATGCATACTGCGATATGTTATGTTTACACCGTTATGTGCCGGTTAACAACACATGGTTTTTTTTGCCAAGTTTGTTTTTTGATCTAGGGATCCTACTCAGCCGTACGGTGTGGAAAATTCATGAGACTAAACACGCAAACTGCATAATCTTTCAAATACTACAGCATGATATAAAGACAAATACCATGCTGCCGGTAGTCATATGGTGCCGAAAGGTAGCTTAAGGAAAAGTAATAACATCTCTGCACTTTTCATATCCAGACTAAATAGAATCAGAGTCCGGGACAGATCACTTGATAAGTTCAAAGTATCAAGAGTAATTCTCGGGATTAGGAGTTAAGTGATATCATTTGAATAGCGTAACATCATATCAGCCGCTGACATGTCGCCTGTACTGTTTCCGATGACACCAGGATCTAGGCCTAGATAAGTGTCCTGATGTCATGTACCCATGGAGAAAGGCCAAGTCATAGCATTGCTTAAAAGAGATATATCTATGTCTAAAACAAGACACCTCTTGTCATTATTTTCAAGGGTCTAGGTAAATGACCAGCTGATTCCATAACAGGTAACTCAACACGGATTGCATTAAACCACTGGCAGTAGACAATTTCCATAATCAAGGTATTAATGTAAGAAATTTATATGCCAGTAAGACAAGGCTTGTAGGATTCAGTATTCAGTTTCGAGGCCAGGCATCTATTCGAGGCGGTGCCTCCGTCAAAAAGTGAGAAGTCACAAAACGTCGCAGGAGTTCATTGTTTAAGCCCCACGTGGATTGCGGTCTTTCTTATCCACTTACCGGGATCATGGCTCGTTCAGGATTTGATTGTATGTACAGCCATTGGAGAAGCGTCGTCATGAAACCCATTGTTGTCCGTGAAAGGCTTAAATATTTCAAGGTAGGGGTCCGGATACAATTGATACAACAGGGTCCCTATAAAATGATATAGTAAGGTGAGTCTAAAACAAGTTATATTCAACACTTTCAAACGGTTCAACAAAAGATATCCGACAAAATATTGGAGGAATACCGGTACAACATATATGGACTTGTGTGCATGAACCGGGGGTGAAGTGTGAGTGACTGGGGTGGCACATGGAGGTCTGAACGGGCAGTTTAACTGACTTGACTAAATTATACCCCAGTACATAACACCGGAAAACCGGTGAATACAAGAAATTGTTCGGAGCTTTATACGTTTCATATATGGAGTCTGACTACATATCCCAATATCTCTGTCCCCCCACCCGGCCCCAATGATTACATCACACAATATCTCGGCAGTGCATGATGAGTGTGAATTAAACCTCTGCCGTTTGATGGTGTAGTGCAGGTTACCATTCATGCATCAACTTATGATCATGTGTTCATAATTTGCATGTTATACATTCTGTCCAGCCACACAATGTATGTACATCACAGTCTTAGTGGCCTCACACTATCATGAGATTACATCACATATAAAGATAAAAGCCTACATTGTTGGAATCCCAAGACTATTCCAAGTGGCTTGGACTGGACCCTTGCTTTTTTTTGTCTGCGCCGTCGATCACTATGAGTGACAGAGAACAAGCTGCTGGATGTGATACATACTTATATCGGGAACTTGCCTATTTTGTTGTCTTCCCGTGTGATCGGATAATGGATGCCCCAGTTTATGGGAATATCCCTAGGATGAGTTTACAATTGCTAAACAATATTCCAGTTTATGGCTACTTAGAGATCTGGGTTTGATATATTGAAAGTTTATTGTTTTGTTTCTGGGTAGCTTTGTTAGGCCATGTGGCATTTCTAACCCTAACTGCGGATCAGTGCATTTCTCAATTCGCAATATGAATCTTGCAGCTCCGTGTTCAATGTTACCTGGGTAGAGACTACTTATCACACAAGCAGGATAACAAATCAAGAGATTTAAATAGCAGATAGTCTAGTAGAGAACAGATTCCTGTGTATATCAGGTTGTTTTCTACCAAGTGGAGTTCATAGTCTTCTAGAATTATTCGATCAAGTGAATCCCGATTCGCAAGATCCCAGCGACCAAACAATGAATTCGTGAACACAGCCTTCTAACCAGAATATATATTGACGCTTGGACAGCAATGATGAAGTCACTCATTACATGCGGTTCCGGTCTGGTATTTACATAGAAACGTAATAAATCCCCGGACATTATCAGTACCCATCGGGTGGCTTGATTGTGATATTTCTCTCCAGAGTCTCACTAATCATCCTGTAAATTGAAGATTGCATAAGCACCCCCCTCCATGAGATAGATACTTGGTAATACCTAGTTAAGTCTCCATCCGCCATGAAACCTTCCTAGAATCCTGAGGTGAAG
Source organism: Ambrosiella cleistominuta (assembly GCA_017139545.1). Taxonomy (NCBI): domain Eukaryota; kingdom Fungi; phylum Ascomycota; class Sordariomycetes; order Microascales; family Ceratocystidaceae; genus Ambrosiella; species Ambrosiella cleistominuta. Next base: position 61,002 of record JABFIG010000005.1, read on the forward strand.
GAAGTTTCTTGATGTACACACGACCAATTTCTATGATTGAAATATACAAAGGTGATTTTCGATTTTATCTCGGTCTAAATATATGTATTGTAGATAACGAATATTTAGCATAGGCAAGCAACCTGGACCCGAACCGGGCAGTCTTCTGGACAATGAGGGGCTCATTTTCCGTGTGCGTATATGCCAAGACCATCACACCACATGCCCGTGGGAGTCCGACCCGCCGGAGCACATGATACAGTGCGGGGGGGAATCGGGTAATTTGTTTTGAACTTAGAGACTTTTATTCTCTTTGTCCGAAGACTAACTGGCATTCGAGACTGAAACCTCTGGATTTTACAGACCAGCCGAGACCAACACCTATCAAACCACTAAGGAAAATATGGGTTTAAATAAAGGACAGTTCGTGATGAAGAACGAAGAATTTAATTAACAGAACAACGCATGAATTATGGCTCAAGTCATCTTAACTAGTTATTTGGTCTGTATGTGTATGAAGAGTTCTTATTTTTTACAACAACAAAAATGACACTCTTGTGCAGAGAAAGATGTCTCGCATATTGACCATATTGGAACAAGTAATAAACTAGGGTTGGGGTTGGAAATCGCGAAATTAGATTGACCCCTCTCACAATTTAACATCTCACTTTTAACATAAATATTATGGACGTCCGTTTTATTTTTTAGAAGGATCCAGCAACAAAAATTAGTTACTGATGGAGATGTCCTCCTTCTGGTAATCACGTTTAATGTAAGTTGATATATATAATGGGCTGATCCGCTTGACCTTTGTGTTCTCCATATGAAAACAACCACCTGAGCTTATATATTATATAAACCGATCTTATTTACGCTTCAGCAATCACATTTATATACTGGGCCATACCTGGTAATTTCACCATTTGGCTTCCTCGTTTTCCACCCGCACGCGGCGCATCGATCGGTGGCCCGCAGATCTGTCGATCCACTTGCTATAGATGTCCCGGCTTTTTTTTACGGACTTTCAGGTCAACCGGTTGATCGAAATAATCATGATGTTGTCTTCTTTTGACGCTCAAAGCATCGTGCCCTTTAGCCAGCTTTAGTCAGAAGGGCCTAGCAAGTTAAACAGGTCATTGGATGAACAGACCTCCAGAGGGTTGATCCTTAACTTAATGTGTAATATATCTGTGTCTTGCTCTCGGGAAGGATATTAAGTGGAGACTATATAGTATTGCTACCAGAATGGCAATGCTAGTTAATTTATTGCTGCAAGCAAAATACAGACTTCAATACAAAATGTATCATTGCATGCGGTTGAACGTGTCAATCATAAATTCTTCCATCCTGTTGCGAACGCGGGGTTCTCAATTATCTGATAAAATATATAAAATGTATATATTATAATTGCTCTTAGAGTCTACTGATAGTCGTACCCCTGGTGTAGTGCTTCTTAAGATTTAGGATGGTAAAGATGGAGTCAGGGCACCTCACCTCAAGCGACCACAAACAGGCCTTGAAACCTCGCTGCTCACCTTTAGAATTCGCTTTGAACAGAGAACAAATACTGCCAAAAAATGTATAAGAGACAGGAACCGTCCGGTCCGATACTTTTTAGTCAAATTGAACCCGAGACTTCGACATTTTCCATCCACCCACATCAAGTTTGAATCTAAGTCACAAAAAGCACCTCGGTGTGTTCTCTGCTGCATCACCCGTGTGTTGACTTCTATATTATTTACAGTCACATCTCTCATCCCTTGCTTCTCGATTTATCCTTTCGTCTTCTTCAAATCATTTCTACAGTTCAACAGAAAAATTTTCCCGGCCAACATGTGTGACTTTACCAAGAACTACTACGTTTACACATCCTGTGTCGATCCTGGTGCTCATTTCTTCGGCACGTCTGTTGATGGTAGTCAAAACCAGTCGTGTCCTCGAGGACCTCATGAACGGTACATCGTCATGCCCGGCCACTGCCCTCTGTGCATTTGTTCGTGATGGGCCTGTATGTGTGGATTCAGTTAATGATTATGACCACCTTGTATTATATTTACTTCCTTTTGAGCTTTTTTTTTTGAACTTGGTCTCTACATCCATCTCGACAAGTTTCAACAGCAGCTAAGTTTCTCCGCTTTCTCTTTTCAAGTTACATAATATTTGGTCCTATCATGGATCTCAATCTATACCGTTTCTTTCGTCGGATCTTTATTTGGATACTCGGAAGGCACTGCTATTGTGTCGTTTATATTTCTGTGTTGGGGGATATGACTCTTTGGAAAACTGCATCATTTGTATCTTTTGGTTTAGGTTGGCGTTGGGGGATATGGCGCTCTTGGTCACTATATGTATTATCTATGACACAATGTCCTGAGGGGCATAACATGGCTAACTTGTAAATAAAACTGGTCTACGCTCATTATCATAACATATATTACACTGTGATATAAGAGTAGTAATAGTATTAATAATATTTTAAAAATCGCAACTGCAATATGAATTTGGGGGAGACGTTGTGAAACCAGTGAACTTATGTAGGTGATGATGTTGTACATTGTGTATTGCGGGTTGTAACCTTGATATCAGGTCTGATCAATGACACATGCGACTGTGCGTGAATATTCTTATTAGTGCAATAATTAATCAGAAGGTACTGGCAAAATGGGGTTCTTGAGCAGCAACATCTTTATTGAAATCGTGAGTATGATAATGTTTATAGTATGTAGCTAACCCTTTGAATCATGTGGCATGATACACGGACCTTCTTATTAAGACTTGTAATAATAACGTGACAAAGTTTAGTGAAATTTTTCCTAGCGAGTCCTCTTTCCACAACCTGAGGTATTTTCCCAAAACATCTTTCCTCTGCGTTACATCGAGAGCATGTTGACAACGGCACGGCATGATACAGATGTTAACCCTAAAGATATTGAAGATATTATATTTGTTACACTTATCATATTTTTCATCAAATACTTTTCCAAAGACTATGATTGTCAAGTCCGCGGCGTACAACAGCTTTCAGATAGTAACAAATATTTATCCTAGGACTTGAACTTTCATGTCTCATCTTTATTATCACATATGGTCAGACCATCATGTACTTCTCCTGAAATAACACCTCGGTAAGCCAATGCTACAACTTATGACTACCCCGCGACGACATCAGGTTGAACTTTTGAGTAACTGCTACATTGTTCATGAATACAATTGTTTGTTGAATTAAATGCTCCAGGTTTAACAATAGAAAAAGATATTCCTATTTGGAGATGCCCCCCGGCCATGTATCCCTTATGATGCCTGTTCACTAGAGATGGGGACATCTTGGTATGATATTATCGAAGCATCTAGAACATGTCCACTCGTGTATAATGAATTGTTTCATTACCGCGGTTAGTCTGGCACAGCCGCCTACTTTCATTTCTTTTCTCATAAGAATGTTGCTGGAGGAGTTGGCTTTGTAAGAGGGACGTGCATACATTTATATTTACAATGACAAAAAATATGAATTTTTAGACTCGCCATTCATAATGGAACAGTTGGTCTTTAAATATATAGTTTGTGGATATCGGATGGTAAGTATCACATCTTCAGACTGACCTACGACACCGTGGCGCCGGGGGTCAGCTGTACTTTGAGGGGCCATAAACAGTCACAGGAAATGCTTAGCCTATATTATCCGGGATGTACATTGTACTGAAGTGATTGACCACCATGTTGATTGTGATGACAAGTGAGAAAATAGCTCTGCTTATCAACACGGTAAAATGGTGTAATTCTTGAATCTGTGCGAAAGCGTTGGGCCTGCTAGACAATTGACAACGCTTAGACGTGTGATTGCAGCGGGATCTTGCAGTATTCGGATTAACGACACAAAGTACTGGCCCAGGGGCTGAGCTAAAAATGTCCGGACATTATGGCTTGAATGGGTGCATGTGTATTACGGGAAAGTTGGTTTGTACGAGGACTGTGGCGGGAAACGTGTGTAGGTGCGCACGCCGTAGCCCGGTGGAGACAGTGGATCCCGATCATGCGAAGAGACGCTTAAATCTTTATTGTGACTGTCACGTGCCAAAAGAAGAGGGTACATGAGTGCATATATTTTACATGTGTATATATGTATGTCTCACTGATAACCTCAGGTTGCAAGAGGTATGGACGGATGTCATTGAGACAATGGAGTATCTAGATGCTAATATTGTCTGACGGACCAAATGGCGTTTTGATGTGCTCGGAGTGTTGTACATTTCCAAATGTCGTTTCATATTGAGAGAGATAGTTACGTCTGTTTCCGAGGGAGGAAAAAAACATGTAATTTGAGGTCAGTTTCCTCGCAAATATGTGCATAGGCGGCTCACCCAGGCTGAGGTGCATGAAGGATTATTGTATATACAAACGACAGCTGTCAGAACATTTTGACAAGATCTTATTGGCCAGGGAGGGTCTAACTAGGTGGATATTTTCTGGTATGTAGATTGGAGCTTCAAGGAACTAGTATTTGACCATGTTCTTGGGAAGCCTAATACAGTGGCTGATATGTGCATAGTTGTGAGGGATTTGCAAAGATTTCTATAGATCATGGCATTGAGGATAACGAGACGATGATGAGTGGGATTGCAGTGCTACATCATCATGACATTCCCAGTGCGAAGTTGGATTCAAGTCATAGGGTGTCCAAGTTTGACTTTGGTATAACATCTTGGTCCACCCCACAGTGGATCCTTGGTCATTGCTCGGGAACTCTGAAGCCCCAGCATCCATATATACTCAACAAGCCCAACATTCTCAAAGGCCTACTACATCACTCAAGAGTGACCGGAATCAGGATGCAGGAGGATAGGGAATCCTAAGAGCTCCGCTCTCCTCACCCAACCCTGCCACTGGAAAATCAGTAATTGCTTGAAGCTGTCGTGAACAGTGATTAAAGTGAACACTCTAAAACAAAAACAACAAAAAAAAACTAACAAATAATCCCCACATTGCCTGCATTGGTTACAAACCGGACCCTTGCCAGAGTGGGTTGTCGGCCATACCATAGATCGACAGTGCATCCGCGCCTGAAATGTGCTCGGTTCGGGTAGACATTTGCCATGTTGTCGTTGATATCCATAGGCTATATCGAGGCGATATGTATTATATGTGCTTCTGATGGTATGTTGCGATCCACCCCCTGTGCTACAGTCGAGCCTAGTCATGTGATTTCACAGAAATATGGATCAGCAATAGACTAAACCGAACTAGGTAAAGTTTTACATTCGATAAACAATAAACGTTTGCCACAATTAACATGGGAAAGGCTGTAACTGAATTAACCTCTTATGTTTAACTCAGAACCAAGTCAGCCGCAGTCGGCTCGGTCCTCGCTGTCATGGCTCTGACTTTGGACACTTTTGATTTATTGATTATAACAAACAAGACCCTAGCCCAACTCCTACATACCTGGGTTGTCAGTCTCAGTGTCCAATATGCTAAATCTAATCTTTACATTCACACCCTAAGATGATTATTAAACAGACTGTCACTGAGATGTGAGCTCCACACCGAGAACAATGCAGATGGATGGCCTTGTTAGACCAAGTCCATGTCCCCATCGAGTACATATGATATATTCATGTCTGAACAAAAGTGCAGTGTCAAGTTAGTGTAGTCGGCTAACTGTCTGTGCGGTGGAAGTTTATCCTAAATATATCCAGGGATTTGAGATATATCCAACTCGAGAAAACAGTCCCGAGCCTACGTAAGCATAGCTGTACAAGCAAATTTTGGTTATCTGATATGTTTTTCTGATAATGTAGACCGGTCTAGTCTTTGCCGTGGTTCGGTAGGTATATAGACAAACAGATTTAACATCTGGTGACAGGCTCCACCTCGTTATTGACGGACGGCATGATGTCAGAGTTGTCATGAGTCAGGAACGGTCAAAGGATGTTATTTTGGCTTTGTCTTACGGTGAAGCACATTCACTAGGTCGGTTGCCTTGGCAAAGTTGTTGGCTTCGAATTAGATAATATATCTACAACTTTATATTTAATACTGTTAGATCCGTCACAAACCTCATAGATGGACCGACCGTAAAGACGATGTGAGCGATAATTATGGCGTGAGACGTCTTCATCTGTACATTATTTGTGGCTATAGCATAGAATTACGAAGCCTAATAATACCCAGGAGTAGCATTTTTGACCAGAGTAGTCAAGTCCCGTTCCTCTTCACTCAGATCTATTTTTGCAATTTTTGGAAGCTCTAGTTCAATCTTGTCCCCGTTAACAGTTTTAAGCTCCTTCCAAGAACCAAACATTTACTTTGCCTCTGATACCATCCTCCAAACAATATCCTCTTCCTGCTCATTCTCCCTGTCGCACAGATCAGGAGGCACGCCCTTGCCACTGTTTTTTGCAGCCTTGATGGATGTCTGCCCGTGGAAGTAGCGCTTCTCTACATAGTCATCACTAATACGGGCAGCAACATCGCTGGCTTCATTCAAGCTAACGAGTCTCCGAGTCTTCGGCTCCTCATATTAATCCGCCACAAACTGAAGGATGCGTAGAGTCACATATTTCACAGTGAAGAAATCCGCAGCCGGCCAACGGAGATCCCGGGGTGGCGGCTCGAGCGAAAAGTTAGGATCGACGCTGAGTTGTCTAGAAGTTCGGGGCATCGGCCAGAACGTATCGTTGATGATACTATCGAGATACTTGGGTGGACTTAGACATTCGACGAGAAGGAAATCCTGGGCCAATTCAATCGGTGTTTGGCCTACGGCGTTCTCGCGGAATGAGTTCTGGAACTCTCCGCACAATATGTCTGACTACGAAGAATTCGATCTTCTGGACTAGATAATGAGGGACAATGTTTTCCGTTGCATCCAAGATGAGGGGGTCAGCAGGATTGGCCCATTGCATCACCAAATCCAGGACAGCACATATCTTTTCTGGCTCCGCCAGCTCCGATAGTCGTGCCAGGCTACGTCTAACAGGAGTAGCACCGTGGGATGTCAAGGAGGCTCTCTGTTTCAACAGGCCCTTGACAATGGCCGGTTCCGTGATATCGAAGAACATTTTGATATCTGCAGCGGGATGGCGATAATCAAGGAGAAGATGAAGGCTGCTTTCGCCTTTAGGGTTCTTGGTCAAGACGTTGGCTCCGGCCTTAATGAGCTTTTGCGCAATCTCGAATCTTGAGAACCTCATTGCTAACAAGAGAGGAATCTTTTTCTCGTCTGTCTGAAGCTCGATGATCTTGGGGAAGTTGGTGATGAGGTAATCAACCATTTCCAAGCTCTCGGTAGTGTACTTTTCACACGATGACGCAGTGAAGGGAATAATCCGCTGATATTGTTAATATCTTGTTACAATACATGCCATTGATATCTATGAACTTATATTGTCTCTCTAGCCATCCGTCAACGACCGCCTTGAACATCTTTTCGGCGAGAAGCAGCTTGAAAGTCTGATGATTACGAGCATACTCCGATTTGCCAAACTCAAAGTACAAGTTCCGAGGCTTATTGGTAAAGAACCACTTTAAAGCCTCAAAGTTGCCCTTCTCCGCGACAACTAGTACCGGGCTAGCCAGAACTCCAGCGTTATGAGTTACGGACTGACGGCCATGGTTTGCCCAATCGCTGCGTTTCTTCCCGTAGACTGTGAGATCAAGATATGCCTTAGGGCAGCAAGCTCGAGGTATCCCCTCGTGAAGGCCAATATAAATGAAGTGTTGAAAGTATCATCACAGACGCCAGAAAACAAGGGAGGGAATTTCCGATGATCACCCCAACGGCCCAAAGTGTACTAATCGGCAGTGGCCACATCTCCATTCCAGCAGGTCTCAAACCTATAAATGAGTTAGTTTCGGGCTCTATATCAATCCCCGGCAGGACTTACAGATTCTGGTAGGCGGCAATCTGAGCTTTCACCAATGGACCGCCATCCTTGACGATGAAATAGGATGACAGCTTCGGAGGCTTGTACGGTGTCTAGTTGTGGCTATTTCTAAGAACTGGCTTCTCCCGGTCTGGGAAAAGCTCACCCAGCGTCTTAGTTCCTCTCTCCACAAGCATCTTTTCAACTTCCTCAAGTTGAGCTAAAAATATCCACAAAGTACTCGCTCCAGGTACGTTCATACTTTTCTTGGCATTCAGCAGTCTCCCTAAGCTTTTTCTCAAGATATTCCTACTCCTCTTCCAGCTCTGCTTCTTCTTTCTTCACAGTGTTGTCAAGATACCAGCGGCGGTAGGTACCCTCAGCAGCAGCAGTCTGAGCATCATAGTATTTCTGTTCCACGGGCTTCGGTAATTCGATTTTCTGCTCATTCTGCATGTTCTGCTTGAGCTTCGCAATGTAGTTGCCAATAATGCAAAACGGAATATCATCTTTATCCCAATTAACATTGGGTTTCTTGAGCATTTCACCAGAGGCCAATCCATTGACATCAGCTCCGGCTTCAATCAACTTCTTGGCGACATCAAAATTTATAAAATATGTTAAGGCAAATACCAAGGGTGGACAGCAGCTACCATGATAGTCACGTTCCGAGAGCCCCCGGTCCTGATACCTGCTCTTGATCTTGGGATTCATCATGGCCTTCAATGATGGCAGCATGCATGGGAGAAGAAGCAATATCCCAAGCAAGATTCTCGCCCTTGTAGTAATCAGGGCGGTCATCGCCGTCAGTGACATTTTGGTTCAGTTCGGCACCATCAGCGGGCTTCCCGTCAAGTTTGACGAACGATCCAATCATAATTGACACGATATTGAAGTCCGCTCCGTCAATCACGGAGACATCTTCATCGGAGTCATTGCTGCGATGTTCATCTTCCTGAGGTTCTTGGTCACGTCCATGTTCCTTGGGCGACACCTTGCGACGAGACATCTGCTTTTCCTGGTCGGCACCTTCATTTTCCAATGACTTATCCATCAGGAATCAGCAAGTTCTAACTTGGCCAAACTCAGTAGCAAGATGCAAAGGGGTGCGGCCGTCGTCAATACGGACAGTGATGCAGGCACCGAAATCAATCAGGAGCTTGGCGATATCGGCGGCACCTGTGATAATGGCAAGATGAAGTGGCGAGCTGTCAATATAGTCGCGCTTGTTAACATCGACACCCTCTTGGCTAAGCCAGTTCTTGACATCATCGATGTCGTGGACAACGATGGACAGGCAAAGATAAGCCGTGTTACCGACGTAGGTCATGTCGGTCCAGTCTTCGTCAGTCAGAGGATTAAAATAGCCAATCTGTTGTCAGCCTGGATCATCTATAACGAGATAGGGCCTTTGATGTAGATTTCGGTTTCCTTTTTGTTAGCCTCAATCTCATTGACAGTCTTCGGGACCGGGCAGTATCCACAGAAATCTTGAATCACATCCTTGACACGTCCAAAGAATTCGGAGTGGCGGTGAAGATAGACCCCGCGACTTTCGGGCTAGTTCCGTTCAACATTGAGCAGAAGATCATAAGAGCAGCACAGCTTCTCGATATTCTTGGCGTTAAATATATAACCAGTTAGATAAGATCCATGAGTCCTCAGAGATAAACTTACTTGGGACCAAAAGGAACTGTAAAGGTGTGGTAATTAGAAACCTCGGACTCGTCGATCCAATCGGCAATTTCATCCTCATAGCTGTCCTTAATATTCTTGCTGTTTCCGGAATAGTTGTAATTATTGATTCTCGGACAACCACATTCCTCACGATGCTTCCGCACGTATTCGATCCTTGCCAAAGTAGTTGGGAACTTTCCTAAAACCAACAGCCTAGTCAAGTCCAGGTTCCGTTTGAAGCTTCCCTCAAATATATTGGAGTCAACGCGAGAACGATCGATATCATGCCAATAGACCTTGAAGTTGCGGTACGAATATTTGGAAAGGCGGTTCTCATAAAACGGGCTACGGCGAGACAGGTCGACTGTGTTTATCTGGGTGATGAAATTGCCCAGAGCACGGAGGGTAAATTAGACTTGCTCGCCGTCGTATGCACCACCGGCAGCGTCAATGTCAAAACCAGTCAGGATTTCACTGAAGTTTTTGTAGACGCGGAGAATAATCTAGTGAAGTCAGTCTTCGGTATCCCCTGTCATTTCCTTGTAGTTTATATGTACTTGAACGTGGAGAGTGGGATATTCAGAAATTAATAATGGCGTACTTGGTACGGACCACTGTCACTTCAGACAAAATAGAGTCTTTGATAACTCGTTCGATCTGCTCAATCTTAGCAATGGCCTCATCGTATGTCAGGTCATACAAGAATAGATCAATGTCTGAAGCCGGACAGAATTTCTTATAATAGTACTCTCTGAGCTTCTTGGAAACCTCGTATTCGGCCAGAACCGGCAACAAGCAATTGACAACCGACGAGCTGGCCACAACTACATTTGACCAGCCCAGATCAGCCAAACTCAGCTCGGAAAAAATGACAAAGTTCTTCTTGAACTTCTTCAATTCAGCAACAGCGGCTAGCTTGCCAGTCTTCCAGCGAAGTTCATCGGGCAAGGACATGATGTATCTGTCCTTCTCCTGGGTTTCAGAGCTCAGGTCACGAGCCCGGGCAGTACATAGCTTGGTGTCCTTGGTGAAGAGCAGGAGAACATTAACGTGGGGGTCTTTTGGGATCGGGTTGAACCAATCTTGGGCGAAGATTGACCGAAACCCGGCTTCATAATTCCGATACGGGGTTATAATGTCAACGATAGGCTCATCTGAATGTTCATGGATGCTGTCAAATATAGTGTAGTGTTTTTTTACCCCATTGAGATTGTTGAAAAAGGAAGATATAAGTCGAAAATTTATTGTTCTGAACTATCACATAAATATAACTCGATCTTCGATCCCCACCATATGTCTTTGGAGAGATTTGGTATTCTCCCCCTCTTCTCCTTATCACCATGCAATTGTGTAGCCATCAATATCCTTGCAGCTTGTGTCTGGACAGATGTAGTGTAATATGGAGCTACTCATGTTTTTGATGACTGCATCAAAAGTTGGCAACTCCATTCAGGGGACTCTTAACAATCAGAGCAACATATTCAAGTTTAATGCTCCTTGGCCATATATTTTTGCCTAGGAAAAGCTGGTAAATACTCTGCAAAGCATATTGCCCGGTTTGTATGGTTGATGAGAAAGCTTCTGCATGTACCGGGGTGATAATCACACCGGTCAAGAAATATTGAATGGAAATGTGATTTGGATTCAAAGTGAAGACGAGAAAAAAAGAAGCTATTCAGGTTAATATTATTATGCATGAGACTGAAAAAGTAACGATTTCAATGAGACTTTGAGATATCAGATATCCATATCACTCAAACCCTACTCTTGTGATACCCTTGTGCGATCAACATCAACCCTATTGAACCCTAAGGGCTGGAACTCGGCGTTATTACAACATCAAACCTATCAAATATTTGACACAACGTCTACTGATCACCCCAACATGATTACTAATACATACGCAGGCTTCAAAATCCTCGCTGATTACGACTTTCGCCAGATTATAGTTTTTGAGATAGACGTGCTCTTGTTTTGACGAAGTTAGAGTGTATCCGTGTGGATGAATAAAAATTAGATCTAAAGACTGGAAGATTTCAATTGGAAGCAAATTCAAAATTCGGAATATGACCTGATATTTATAAGCAACCCATCATTATACTTCGAATTGATGAGAAATAAACAAACGAATTCTAGTATTCAGTTCGGAGGTTTTCTAATTGTCGGGATCTTGGTATGAGACTCTCCGTAATAGATGGCAGCTGCCAACGGCCGGCCTCAGTTGCCAAACATGATAGCAAACTTATGATGGCCAGCGGAGGCTCTAATCGTGGTACATAATTAATGTCAAGTCCATGCTTTTCCAACATTTGAATACCTCTACGACGACAAATGACATGCAGGTATCAAGGTAGTGAGTGCTCCTACCTTGTTTCCGCACGACAGACGCGTGATTTGCCCATCAGAAACCCCTATAAGCCTCCATTGATCCAAGTTAGACGCCCCGAAGCGAAAGCATCTGACTGCCCAGCAGGGCAAACGGCTCCTATGTTAAATGTATCTATAAGTGCAATTCCAGTTCAACCCGTCGGAAAGCCTCCGAATGATATGACAACCGCTCCTGGCTGTGTTAAGACTAAGATGACCCATGTTGTAAGATTAGAGTTTGAGATAACATTGATTACGTGCCGATCCCCGACTCTAGAAATCTAGTAAAGTGTCTGTTCCTCATATTTTCCCCCTCTCTTGGTCAATTTATATTAAATAGTTTGAGATTGGAGCCCTGATGTGGAATTTTATCCTGTATTTTCTCATGCTATCGACTTATACTTAATCAGGAACTTTTTCCTAACCGAGATCCGTATCCCGTCTTAACGCATTAACATCAATTGATCATTCGGTGGCTTTTTTCCTTGTTTTTTGGACCGCAGTGGCGTTTAAGGGAAACAGAGAGGAGAGGAAGGTATCGCCGGTCGGCATTGGATTCCGATATCCTGGTTCAAGAGGTTTGGTTTTATTGCTGGTACGATACCAGAAGTTTTATACTTATTAATTGGAACTCATCCAAATTCAACGACACCGAATCTCAAAAACGACTCTACTGTACATTGCAGTCTCCGAAGTTACATCATAGAAGGGTTACTCATATTTTGGATAATCACTTTGTGGTATCAAGATTGGGAACGGTTTCAGAACCTCAACTTTGGCATCTCACTGTATCATGTTAGCAGTAGTGTCGGTGTAGGTGATCCGTTTTCTCGCCATATTAATTATCCTTTGTCTTGTCTCTGTTGCACACCTGGTTATACAAACGCCAGGTTCTCTTCCCATCATTAATTCATAATGCGTCCCGAAGAACCACCTCCCACAGCTCCGCATCCAAACCAACGTCGGCTAGCCTGCGAACGTTGCCGTCGCCAAAAATTGCGATGTTCTCGTCAAACCCCATCTGAAAATGGTCGATGTCATCGTTGTATACGTCTCGGCTTTGAATGCGTTGAGGGTCGCCAGAGAAAGATTGGGCGCCCGTCTCGCCGGGAAGCCAGTTCTGGGAATTCCACTAGTCCAGGGGAGACTACAGCTATGAGTTCCAATAACCAAAGCTTAATCAACAATGAATTGCCTTTGGAAAGCCTGCCGTCATCAAACCTTAAATTCAGTTCTTCGACAAATCCAGCTCAAACTGCTGATATGGGATCTTCATTTGACTTTTCCAAAATGGACTTTAGCTCAACTGCAGGCTACAGAAAGACTGATACACAAACTACTTCTGGAAGTACTGATACTATGTGCCGTGACACATGTTATGGTACTCGACAAGATGCTCCACTAATTAATCTTGGTACCCAATCGGAGGCTTTCCAATCATCAGGCACAGAAGCTCTTGCATCTTCAAGTACCGATTATGGGATGCGTAAAACACCCATAACTGGGAGTAGTGGGCCTTCCTCAGGCCAGACCATGGCTGTTGATCCTCTGCTAGAAGCATCTTTGTTGGAATTTGATGACTGTTCTGGTTTTATGGGGAATTGGGGTGTAGCTTTGGGCGAAGTCCATCGACGGAGAATGCAGCAACAAAGCCAAGCGGAAGAAAAACAACGACAGCAGCGATGTCAAGAGCAAGAACTTCAACGACTCCAGCAACAAGAAGCGGCAAGACAATGCCGGAACCGTCAGCAAGCAGAGACTGATTCTCAGATACAAGCATTTCGACAGCAACATGATCGACGGCAACAAAGCCAGCCGATTTCCAGTCAATACTTTTCAAACTTCCCATCTAACCCTTCAGCTTTCAATAAATTAGATGTACACACGCAGCCGCCGTTCTTTGCTAACCGCTACATCAATAACAAGGTGAAATCCCTTGTTGCTGTGCCTGTACCACTGCCTTTGCAATTAGACATTGGTCATGGTGATGCTGAAATTCTGAAGAAGATGTCTTTGGTCAGTCACACCCTGAGCGTGTGTCTATCTGTGATCGATACCCACAAACACGAACTCGAAATGGACATGTTAATCTCCATCCAATCACCATTATCTGCCAACAATCTGAACATGATTGAACGTGGAATTATTTCGATTCAAGATTTCCTGTCTAATTTGGTCAGGCTGCAGAGGGTTCTCTATGGCGGCTTCGATAGTGGAACTACGGGTATGATGTTTATGGATGAAAACATTGGAAAAATACCTTTGCACCAGTCAAACAACAAGATTAGTCCTATTCTTGCTCGCATCCAACATGCGGTTTACGAGGCTTCAGTCTTGTCGCTGAGCCCTCAGGACTCCGAGTCCACTGATACCTCTCGCGGTGGTTCCGGTTATAATGACGATGGAAGCAATGTTACCAAGATTCGAAAGAAGTCTCTTGACAGTGCGATGGCTATGATCATTATTAGCTGCTATTCACAGACCATGACATACCTCGAGATCCTCTTGTATCATGTCGAGTATGCGGTTCGCAATATAGGCAACAAGCCTTTGTGTGGAGTACCTAATCTAAAATTTGGCGCAATACCACTGTGTGATGCAGTGCTACAAGGAACTATCTTCATACAGTTGGTTGGCCATCTACTAGATCGCATTGACCAGTTGGTGGGTGTCCCGTTGGAAGATCCAGCAATTCGGGCTCCTAACAGCTCATTTACTGGTAACAATGGAAAGTCTCCAAGTGAAGGGTTATTGAATGAGAAGCAACTCAAGATTTTGTGGCTTGAGTTGGGGTCGACACACCCCAACTGGAGTACTCGGTCACAAGCTCTGAGACAGGAACTCATCAAAATCAGAACACATTTGAATTCCATGGCTCTCATTTGAGTCATATCTGGTGTTACAGGATATAATATCATGATTTTCCTACGTCCTCACCATAGATAAGATCTTCACTTTGTATTTTTAGAAAAATTATTATTACCATTTAATCAAATACTATTTACAATTCTCTATAACTCTCAAGCCTTTTTTATGTCTGGCCAGTCTTTGTGTTACAGCATATACCGGAAGTACGGATTCTCCATATCTGTCAAATCCTGGAAAGAAAGCTTGGCTCGCTCCACTTCATTATCAGGAACCTCCGACTTTCTCTGATTCGCCCTCCACAACATAAAATACAATGTCACAGAAGAGACGATGCAGATACAGTAGGAGATAATCAGCCCCAACTACAAAGCAGGGTAGTGTCTACTCTTTTCCTTTGTCCGGACCAACTGCGGACCAACAATGTTGCCAACACAATACGCCACAAATATAGTTGCGGCCATGAATCCCTTTTTGGTGTGTCCTGCTGCGTTGGCCATCCCGATACTGATGATTAAAGAAACAGTGCCACCAAAGAATTCCGTAATACTATAACCGACAATCGGAGCTGCAGCCTGGTGAGACCAGGTACTACGCCAGATGATTGCACAGCCAGTAATGACCGGGAAGCAAGTGGCTATGAGAAGCAGGATTCAGATGTTGAGGATCTTGCTGGATAAGTAGCCGGTTACCAATATCACGATTAAACAAAGGAAACCAAGAAGGAACTGGAACTGGATAGAATCTAGCGTTGACCGTCTGAAAGTCGAGACAGTGAGAGACTCGAAGCCTGAAACAGCGCCATTGATGGTATAGGCCGAATCCATCATGAGAAACACCAAGTAAATCTTTGGATCTCGTATACACTTGTAGATTTGCTTAATATTGATCTCTTCGCAACGGATTCCAGTCTGGCCATGTCTAAGGTGCTCTTCCGGCTTCAAAAACTAAGCGGTTTTGGAGCTCCTCGGAATTGTAAAGCAGAATAATCCAAATAAGAAAGTCAAACTGCCAGCAAGGAGGTAGATATACTGCCACGTCTTTAAATCACCGCCGTGAATTTGGGCAAAGCCGTAGTTGAGGGCGCTTCCGATGACGGTGAACAGACCGGTACTACTGAACCACCAGCTTTGACGGAGTGACTATTCCTCTTGGGTATAGAAGGAGCTGACGATGCACATGAATCCAGTGGGGATAACACTTTCGACGAAACCCAAGCAAAACCTTTGAATATAGAGCCCTTGGTAGCTAGTCACGCCGGCAGTGGCCATACAGATTGCACTCCATATAATCACAATGACACCTAAGATTCGACCGAGACTGAACCTCTGTAACGCATAGGTCAAGAAGTAAAGGCCCCCAAGCATACCAAAGTAGAACAAGAAGGTTGCCCATGATAGGCGGGACGTTGAAATCGTTCTGGATACGGGATCAACGGTTTTCAGCGCAAGGTCTGTGGTCATGCCGAAGAGGGCGGCAGATCCGAGAATAGCTTTGTCATATTAAACAAGACCATCTGGACTCGAACAAGAAAATCAATCAGCAATGATAAATAGAGATATAAATGTGTTTGAATTACACTTACAGCCAATGAACATGGCAGGAATCAGAAAAAAATCAATTTTTCGAAGAGCCCTTGTTGATGTCTCAGAAGATACTGCAACAGACTCGGCAGCCAGCATAAGAGCCGGCGGCTTGGGTGTCTGTTTTTCCACGTTGGCCATATTGGATTTAGATTACTAAATAGCGGAATTCAGGAAATAACTAGACGATGCCGGATTGTTGCCGGAAGAGAAGCGGCCAGCCAGAAAAAAAAGTGTGGCAAGGAACACTGTTGAATTATGGCTATATTTTTTTTAAAAAAAAAATCGGGTGATTTATCAGATTGATAAAAATTTATGCCGTGCAGATTGAATTCTTGACCATATTTGTCGGGGTAATAAAGACCCCCAGTCACAATTTCAGGATGCGGTCATTTTGCAATCGGTGAGCATTCACTCGGCTTAAATGCTGATTGCGCCGACTCAATGTCAAGGTTAATGCCGTAGAACATTTTCAATATGCTTGAAATGATCATAATGCCATGGTTTCAACAAAATTCATGATATTAAACCACCTACGCTGGTTTCATCACTATTTCGCCAGCCCAAACTCATCAATAACACTCACTACGCCCCCGTAACCCCCGGGGAATGCCGGCGAATAAGTCAATTCTTCCTTGCTATATCCAAAAGCTTCCGGCCCGCCAATCTCTAGACCGCGAGGTGAGGTCCACAGGGGATGGGCATTTGCCACCATGACGATTACTTTCAGACCATACCGGTATTCAGGGACTCCGACTGCTTCACCGGTGACGGAGTCAAGAAGCATGATGAGATCTGGGACGGAGGCCAAGATCTACGGGCTATCGATTAGTACCAGTTGATTTGAAAGGCTCTACTACTATAAAGCTTCACATACCTTTTTCTTTCCGAAAGAAGTGACGCCTTCCAGGACCAAGTTCTCATTGACAAAAGGAATCTCAACACGGACAAAGCTGCCATCCTCCTCAGTCGTGCCATCATCCCGTTCGTATTGAGACAATTTTTCCACTACGAGTCGACCATAGGTATGACCCTTGTGAAGATACTGGCCAACGCCTACAATCTTGCCCTCAAACATCTTGCCTGCACTACCAGGACCGCCAAATTCTTTGATTAGTTTCTCCGGGACTGTGCTTGAAGATCCGGAGGCCCGAGCAATAGAAATGGCTCTGCCGAGGCGCCAGGCTAGAGATAGAGACTTGCGAATTGTGGAGGATATGAACTCGGGTTTTGTGATTGGCCGACAAGCGATACCGGCGGCAGATCTGTAGGTTCAAGTTAGTCGATGATTTCTCAGATGTTTGGATAATCGGATGGCTTAATATATCATACCCCATGGTCATGCAAGCAGCACGGAGTGTCTTGTCAACTGCAAGCTTGTCCTTGGAATGGGTCAGAACAAAATTAGTTCCATCTCCCGATGCCAAGGCCGCGGGCAGCAATTCGTTGATATCCGAAGCTCCAATAAATAGTGAACTGCACTCAAATCTCGGATACGCCCGACCTAGATATCCATTAGTGTCTGAAGCTTAAAAGTTTGCATCTTTTCAACGTACCCATTAGATCAGCGTCAACACACGGGATATTGAGCCACTTGCTGCTGGCCCATAACAAGGCTTCCATGCCGTTGCCTCCGCCGATTTCTGCACCCAGAGTCCCTGCGCTCTTGAATCCAGCGAACTTTTCCATCTCTTTAATGGCGTCATACACAGCCTGACTACCGGGGCGTTCCAGTCCTACCATGGGGCTCCCCATACCGGCGACCGGAGGAACTTGAGCATTGTCTGGCAAATCTTCAACGTCCATAACAGTAATAGTAGCTCCAGAGCGGAGAAGCTGTCTGGTTTCCAAATAGTTGGCGTACGGTGAGCCACCTCCACCACATCCGAGGATGTAGCATCCTCGTGAAATAAACAACAGGTCCGTCTCAGACAGTGACCACAATCTTGACGGCAAGATTGTGGGGGTATACGTCTCAAAGTCAACTTTCTCGGGAACGATAGCATCATTGTCGCCGTGTGGGTCGGTGCGTTTTTTCTTGGCCGCGGGTTCATCCACAGAAGGAACATCCAAATCTATGTCCATTTGTGCATCATAACTAGCCGGCGGCAACTGTGCAAGCTTGTCGTAGTCTACCAGGCCAGTAACTTTGACCATAACCTTGTATTTGCCCTCGACATAAGGCAGACCACTGACCTCTTCTTCAATGATCCTGACAGTCCCCTCTTTGGCGCCCTTCTCCAATGCCTTCTTAAAAGCCTCTTGTTTGACTTGTGCATATTTCTCATCTTTTTTCAAAGCATCCACAATCATGATAGCACCCGCGCCAATCTCACCAATGGCAGCACCAACCGCATTGGCAACGTCAGCATGCTGAGGGATTTCTATATGAGCAGCTCCCTCAAGCTCCGAGGGACACAAAAAGGCACCACCTCCAACCAAAATCACATGACACGGTTCCGGTGACGTTTTCATTCTGTCCAGATGATCCTCCATCATTACCTTTGCCTTCGCGCGGAAACTCTCAACCTGCCCTGGGGTAATCTCCGGAGTCATCAGTCCAAAATTCGGCACACCCCCCGCAATCATGACGTCGGTACTTGTGATGTATTTGCCACCAAAAACCATGGCTTTGCTTTTCAACTCTTTAGCTACGCTTTCGGGGCCGATGGATGCCGTGCCTGCTTCGGAAAACGTCACGACGGACCCGCCGCCTAGACCTATGGACTCAACCTGGGGCATGGCAAAGTTGACCTTGACTCCGCCAATGGTGGTGAAGGCACTTGCCAGACGGGGAAACCCATTGGACAACAGACAGCCGATATCAGTCGTAGTACCGCCGATGTCCACAACATATCTGACGCCGCCTTTGTCGGCCTTTTCGGCCAGGAAGGCGGCACCGCGTAGAGAGTTGGTGGGCCCAGATGAGAAGACTTGTATGGGGCATTCCATGGCCTCCTCCGCCGTCAGCAGCTGGCCCGAGTTGGAAGTGAGATACAACGGACATCTCAGCCTCAGGCGACCCATGGCCCGCTGAAAGGAACGGATAGTCTTTTGGGCAAAGCTTAGGATGGAAGCATTAATAATGGCGGTATTCTCGCGCTCGAGTAAGCCGAGACCAGAGACATTCTTGGACAAGATGAATTTTGTTTCCGCGGGAAGTTCTTTGGAAAGAATTGCTGCAACGGTTTCTTCTTGGCAGTGTGTGTCATCTTGAGGTGAGTTGACACCGGTGATGATGACAGTTTTAAGGCCGAGAGACTTGATTATTTTGGCCTGTTCGAGGACTTCTTCTTCGGAAATTGAAGCGATAAGATCACCTTCAATTTGTAGACCGCCGTTGATCTGAGCGGTGTGGCCCTTCATAACTGTGGTTTGTTAGCAATTTGTTCTTGGCTAGAGATAAGGGGGATCCGTACTGGCCGTGAGATCATCCGGGAAGTCTACAAATGGAGGAAGACCGGATGTGTAGCTTGGGGCACAGAGACGAATGGCAGCGACCTTCTCGAGTCGAGTGGAATCCCGCTCAACGACGGCATTGATAAAATGCTACGTAAACTGTTAGGATGTTCCCTATGGCGATTTTAATTTAAGCTGTAGCACTTACAGTGGTACCAATCATTAACGCAGTGATTTCATCTGGCTGAATCTTTGAATCTCTGAAAATCTTGGCAATGGAGTCTTCAATCCCAGTAGTCACGTCCGCGCCTGTTGACGCCTTGTGTGCGGCTTTAACTGCACCAGCGCCCTGGACATTCGAGTCCAAAACCACCGCATCGGTGTTGGTTCCTGGATAAATAAACTTAGTGTCTGTACTGGATCGGAATAACACAAGATAACTAACCACCAACGTCAATTCCAATAATGTATCTTGCAGTCGTCATCGCAATTATGGTGTTTGTACTGGTGATTTTTGTTTTTCTTATCAGATCAATGGAACTGAGTTACATTCCTTTTATAACCCATAACTGGAGGGGAAACAGCAGGGATTGAGGGGGTATTATCCACCTTACTTATCGGCCATATTGGCAGACTAGTCGCTTCTTCCAGTGCAACGACGTTGAGATAATTGGTAACCGCCGGGTCAGCCTGTTTATCGGGGGCACCAATAGTCTTATCATGTCACGTTTGAATGTTCGTGTCAAAAATCCTGCCGCTTACAGCATGAGACGCAGGCATAGCATTTCTTATCAATCAGTGACACTGTCGTCAGCAATCCGGATTTATGGGTGGATTTGGGCCACATTAGGGTATTGGTCGTGCATGGGGTCACTAGATATCTGAGTAAATGCAAGTGTTGCAACAACTGCAAGTCTGTGTATAATCTATATAAACTCTAGGGAACACTGTAACTATATTAGTGCCATTGACAGAGCCTACAGACGCTCCACCTTGACATGCAACTCATTCTTCGAACGATTCGTCACAGATATCGGGATTATCTCCAAGTTAACCTCACCCGGCAAAGTCACCCTGAACTTGCTAATCATCTCCAGCATGATAATTTTCATTCCCATCATCGCAATTGTACGCCCAATATAGCTTCTCGGGCCACCATAGAAAAAGATAAAGTTCGAAATATTATGTTGACGATTAGGGCCCAGCCAACGTTCGGGATCGGACCTGTCAACGGTGGGACCCCATATGGTGGGATTCCGGTTGGGAGCTAAAGGCATGATAATGATCGGAATGCCCTTGGGAATCATAGTGGCGCAGATTACAAGGTTCTCGGCAGCTTCACGAGGAGTACTGATGGCTGTATAACGCAGTTAGTCGTCTTACTATCATCCGCTGAAAACCGAGTTTGGGTCTTACCCATTTCATGGGGCCGCAGAATCTCTCGGAATAAAGCATTGAGATAAGTAAGGGCATCGATTTCCTGAAATGTCAGTTTTGGTTTCTCAACAAGAAATTACAAGATCTCCTTCCGAAGCTTGTCTTGCACTTCCATAGACTGAGTCAATTCATATGTGGCACATAGCATGCAAGACGTGGTAGTCTCATGATTAGCTGCCAGAGGAGTGACGAGCTGTCCATATATTAGTATCCGTCTGATATAATACTGATGTTGACTTACATGTCCCATGAGCCCCTTGTCATCAAATAATTTCCCAGCTAGTTCAGAGTCTCTCATAATATTGATGAGAACATCCGGTCAATATTTGATCTCCTCGCTATCCCTGCTCGATTTCCTCCTTAATCCTCTGACGTCTAGACCGCGTGATCCCATACACTATTCTCAACCTTCTAAACCGCTGTGTTGAAACGTTTGTTCTCAGCCAATGGTAACCAACGAATCAGAACTATAGTATCAATAGTGATAAGAGCCAGCTGGCTGGCTTTCTTAGCGACAAAGACGCTGATGTAAGCATCATGGATTACGCTATCAGAACCCTCTTCTATGTTGAAGAGGTCCACACCGGTGGTGATGAGCCCGACGATATCCAGAGTAATGCGCGAGTAGTATGAGCTGCATTCAATTATTCCATCCTCGGTCTCAATCAACTTGTCAAGGTGCTTAGTGTATGCACGAGCCTTGTCTAAAATCACGGGAATCATGCGGGCGAGCCTTTGGTAGGAGAATGCCGCTAATTCCTGGTCAGTAATCTGAATAGGATACCCGAAAGCATATTGACATAGAACTTAAGATTGAACTGCTTGTGCAGCTGCTTGTGCTCTTCACTAGATATGGAAAGAATTCATTTCCCACGTAACAAGGCCATGACTAGCCGCTTGTACCAGTTGGACTTCCGCAACTTTATCCCGTTGACTGTCATGATGCTCTTCCAGTCATTAATACCAGTGACGATGAGGCCATCCTGGTTGCCAAAGTTCGAGAATTGGATCATCTGAGTCTCAGGATTCTTTCTCATGAATGAGATGTACAGCTCGTCGGCAACGGTCGCCTTTGCTTCGTCTGAGAAAATGCCTGGGAATGATAGCTAAGTATAGGTCAGTACTGAGTCCATCCAGATACATGATTTCTTGGCGGGCAGGTTACTTTGGGTCCGGGAAAGTAACGTAGTGGTGATAAAAAGGATGGATAGATGTAAACATGGTACATGAAGAAGCCAATCCATAACGCTACTATGACAGACGCGATGGTCGGATGAGCGGTGGGAAGCCGGTCGCTGAAGACCACCTATCCCGCCCACACTAGTCCAGTAAGGACAAGAAGTTGGGAAGCGCTGATTGCCATTTGTTCCATTGGTTTATGAACTCGTATTCAAGAACGCAGTGTAAATGAGATGATGATAAACCAAGTGACAAAATTGAGATCGCGAAATAAGCACTTATTCGAATTATAAAGCGAGACTTTTGCGATATCGTTTAACTTGGGTTTGCACGTTTATACATCTGCGTCCCAGAAGCAATATGGACTTCACATCTTCAACCTAGATATATTCATCGGGCCCCGGGATCACACTATGAACATTGATATGCAAAAATGCAGAAATTGGGCCACACCCATGCACATGTACTGATACTCAGGCCCAGAAAGTACAGATTGCTAGAGATTACTGACGACGAAGACGACTGAATGCGTATTCATCGATAGCAAATATCAAGTTGAATCCGATTTGATGTGAATATAAAGCCATCATTCAATGTTAATTCTTCCATGTTTTTTCCAACTTACAATTCCATGTATGGATCCACTGAACCCATCCATCCATCCTATGCAGTAATATCATTACTCGGGCGCTTATTGGTGGCCGAGATGTTAACAACCCCGAAGGTGCCCAGCTTAACGCCGGTGTAGATATTCAGAATATGGTTCCATATCACAAGGCAGAATCCAAGCCAAACGAGTGTCTTTTTCTGGCAACTGTTGTTGCACATATGGACGGCTGCATGTGTTCATGTGCTCTTTTGCATATAAAACGCACCTGAAAATTGCGTAGTAAAAATGCTATGGGGATTGGTTTACGACGATGCTGTCAAAGTTCCTTATCAATATATTAAGGGTTAGGGTTGTCGCCAACTTGGGTGACAGTTAGGTCAATGGTACGTTGTATAGTGAAACTTGAATGTCAAGAAAAGGTTTCAATCGAGGTTCTTACAATGACAAGTATGCTAGAGCGTATTCACAAGAGACATGGTTGAGATCGATCGAGTTTCGATGACGTTATAAACGTCCCTACGTCATAGTGGTGACTTTGTGATAACCGACATCTCCATGGGCAGCATGCTTGCCGCTATAATCGGGACGCGATCAAAGCGTTTTTTGAGCAAAAGAGCTTGCATGAGAGTGAGTGAGCAAGTAATGGATGAATTTTAGTTAGTATCGATTACTCATCACTGCTACAATTTTGATTTAAGTCCTAAGGTAGAAATGAAACCTGTAAGATCCGTAGCATGTGCCTGCGCCCCACTTTCTTAAAGGTGAAAATTGTCTGGGAATTCCGCTTCAAGAATCTTGTTTCCGGTGAGATTTTTAATCTTCTTATTATTGCAATTTCTACAGCGCTTCTTTATGTTGTCGCGCGTATTACCTCACTATACCTCCATTGTTTTGCATATTTGCTTGTTTATCTATACCATAGTCAAAAGAAGGAAAAAGTTCAGCTCTTTATTGTTCCTCTATTGATCCATTCATAATTGTTTATGTATCATTTTGTTCTCGCATCAACATGGACTTCGTCCTAGGCTTAGTGACCCGCCATGAAGGTCATCATGAAGAAGAGGAGCACAGTGGAACGGAACCGCCCAGGACTGGTCATATTCATGACCCCGATAGCCAATGGGCCAATCGCAATCATCTCTTAGCCAAATTCGTCACCTTTGGCTTCCTGCTTGTTTTTACTATCAGACTTTTGTCATCGCTGTGCCAATCGTACTTGCGCCGCCAGTATGTCTACCAAAAGATCCCTTGGTAAATAAAACATACCAGGACAACTTCTGGGTCGCTAACATTTGTTGCCATATAGCCGATCAAACCAGAGAACGACTGAGAATCCGAAACCGACACTCTTTAAAAGTATTATAAACAGTGGCCGCTCCGCATTGTCCTACATCAAAATCGCATCCAGTACCACAATCAAGGTGCCCGCTGCTGCCAAACCCTACATCCCGCTCAGCAATGTTCCTATCGGTCAAATTGGTTTTGTTATGCTCTATACGGCTTTCATCGCTAGCCTATTATCCTACAGAGTCGTAAAGCATGATGAGGTCTATGCCGAAAGAATTGGATTCCGCGGCGCTCTCATTGCCGTGCCCCAAGTCCCTATCTTGTTCATCCTCGCTACACGTTTACAAATTCCCGGAATTCGCTATATCCTCGGAGGCTCATACAAGGACTTGATCTGGTTTCACCGTTGGGTTGCACGAGTCTTTATTGGTTCTGTCTCCGTACATGCTATTGCTTTCTTCATCCAATGGGCACCTGATAATTTCCTTTGGGAGGAGCTTGAGATAGTACCTTATGTCAAATATGGCATCTACGCATGGGGCATGATGCTGATAACTATCATTACGACCATACTGTACATCCGGAAGCTTTCATATGAATTCTTTGTCGTTCAGCACACACTCTGCGCCTTTGCCTCTCTGTATCTAATGAGACTTCACATCCCTGGCCATCACCGCAAAAGTATTGATGTTACTATTGCCTTGGTAGCTTTGGACTGGATTTTATGGATTGTTACGGCCCTCTACATGAACGTCACTTTTACTGCCACTCGGGGACAGTGCAAGGGCTTCTACCTCGGTCACAAGATGACTCTGGAAGCTGTTGGAAGTGATCTCACAGTTGTCACCGTGCACAATGCCGATATCTTGTACCAACCGGGCCAATCTATTGACATTTGGGTGCCCAAACTCTGGAATGAGACTCCGCACCCTTTTACTATTCTGCCCCCATCAAAAGGTCTACATAATTGCGAATGCCCCCGTATCCAGTTGGCTCTGAAGACGAAGACGGGGTTTACGGCTAGACTGCATAAGCTCGCCGAAGAAGCTCAAAGTTCTGGAAATGATGAACTGAGATGTTACGTAGTCAACAAGGAAGGCTGTGTTCCTCCTATAGAAGACCACGAAGTAGTTGTCTTGATATCTAGCTCGACTGGTGCTTCATTCTCCTCTAGTATTGCCCAAGGTATCCTCACAAACCCTGAGTCTAAAGTGCGCAAACTTAAGGTTCTTCTGATTGGCCGTGAAAAGTCGACTCTTGAATACTACCGAGGCCGCATTCGGAACGCAGCAGAAAATGCTTTCAGCAACCTGACCCCAGTCTCTATCCATACTGCTATCACCGGACATGGATATGATACTATTGGTGTCCAAGCTGACAACTCTGAGACTGCACCTTTGAACGTTACCTTTTCGGCTGAACATACTATTGAGTATGAATCCGATGAGGAAGCTGAGATCGAAGAGCAGATAAAGCCTATGGCTGGACCCAGTAAAAAGACACCCCAGTCGTTGCGTCTCAAGCCTTTTGTGCCCCCGGTGACATCCACCAACCCTAACACACCCTTTACTCCTTACACTGCTACATCGACGGTCTTCTCTCCTGGGTCTATAGGCTTCGATCGTGATGATATTGAAGGGAAAGGCTCCGTCGACACTGATCGCAGCTCGATGTCACCTCCCGAGTTTGATAATACCTTGTCGACAGCTCCCGAGCTTTCACAATCCTTTGGCCGTCCAGACGTCGCACTTTATCTCCACAAAGAGATTGATGGACCATTCAATACTGCGATTTCGGTTTGTGGTGGCTCGGAGTTGGTGGCAGATGTCCGCAAGGCAGTCGCCAAAATCAATGCCGAGCGTGCTGCAAATGACGTGGAGTCTTGTATGTTGCATGTTGAAGGGTTTACGGAAGGTAGTTAATTTGACGTATCATTTTGAGATGGAAGGTGTCCTTAGTTCAGCTCATTCGAGGTTCACAGTCACTTGTCTGGGTATGTGTATAACGTCAAGGTTTCAGTTTTGAATATATCCTCAAGCTTTTTTATTATTACATGCTTTGAACATGATAATGCCCAGAATTACCATTAAGCTACATATAAAGTAAGCACAGTATACGTGTTACCAGCACGATATCGACCAACGACTTGGTATCAAATCTCAGCATCCACCCAAAATATATCCGTCAGATATCTACAGCACATAAGCGGCAGCAGCTATTAGAGCTGCTGAACCAACTGAGGCTAAGACGTGACCAGCAGCACCAGTAGCCGAGCTTGATGAAGCACTAGCAGTAGAAGTGGAAGTTGAGGTCGAGTTGGAGGTCGAGTTGGAGCCGGCCAGAACGGCATCAGAGGGAAGAGAGCCCCAAGTGGCCGAAACACCGGTCGAGTTGGAGCAAGGCGAAGGCAGGTCAGCGGCGGAACCATCAGTGAACTTGACGGCGACGCACTAGATGAGAAGGCAAAATGGTTAGTTGATAAATAATAGATTACTTGTATTTGTTTTATTTCTCTTACCTGGTAGAGATCACCGTCGCTAGCACCTTGAGTGACCTGAACAACACCATCCTTTCCAGCCCAGCTAGCAGGACCAGCAATATTCTCAATGCAAATAGTCCCAAGGCCCGTCTGGGAAATGGGCGCACTCAGATACTGGAAGTCATCGGTGTTATCCAACAGCGCAGCCTTGAAGTTCCAGGTGGCGGAAGCATGGGTGGTCAGGAGGACAAAAGTGAGGCCGCCACTGGGGTAGTCGGTGACGTTGGTGCGGGAGGTGACGTCGAAGCCGCCGCAGGGTGAGGTGCCTTCTTGGTCGTCGTTGAAGCCGATGGAGCCGGGTGAGGTGATTTTGAAGTGGGCGGCGGCGGCGGAGGCCAGGAGGACGGGTGTTAGGAACTTCATGGTGGTTGATGGTGGGTTAGTGGGTTGGTTATTTGTGTGTGGGGGAGGTTTATCTGTTTTTTTTTGAGAGTAATGGGTATAAACATAGGAACAATAATCGACTGATCTACTGGTGAGTTGACGTCTCTTTATACTTCAAGGTACGACATCGGGGTGTCTCATTGACCTATCAGTTAATGTTTGCTAGAATGACTTTGGAAACCTTCTCATGGTATGATATCTTGCTCAAGGTTGCATCTGGAACACCCCCCTCCAGGGCCAGCTGCTCCTTTGTTTCGATATCGCGATCTGCACGTGTAAGCAGTTCTTTTAAAGAAGGACCCAGCCCGTTATCCACGTCATGATTTGATTTTATGTAAATTGTTTTACCGGAAAGCATCTGATTATTATGAGCATCTTTTAGCACGGTCCGCTTGTCAGTTGTCTCCTCGTGGCATAACACATGGTTTATTTTGAGTGTTATCATGCATTTTTTTTCTCACAAATAGTCTCAGGTATAGTCAACTTGTCAAGTCACATGTATATTCGTATATTCTGGCAGTTTTTTTTTTCAGTTGGGTTGGTAGAGCCCGGGCGTTGGGCCCTTTTCTGGAAACTTGCTCAAATGTTCTCAGAGCGTTGTTGAGGTTGTAGGATTTCCTCTTTGGGATATGGCCGGACATGTTGGTTTTCTTGTCAACAGTAGTAAATAGGTTTACAAACTAAATCGTAAAAAACATATAAGACGGTGTTCATCTGACATATTTGTGAACAAAAAGAATCATCACCATCAGCTCGTGCATTTTTAGGGTTAGGGTATTGATGACTTATATGGGGCGAGTACATGTCTTTAAGGTTATTGCGAACGTTAAGGTTGGAATATTTCTGAATCCATGAATCGTCCTCCGTATCAACAATTTCATTTGAATTTCCGCCAAATCCGACCTTTCATGCCGGATAACCCGTATCACCCCCTCCTCAACCTCTCCTCTACGTGTACCCTGTCATGAAAGTTGTAACTCTTGACATTCCCTATGTTGTATCCACCAAGTACTCCTCTGAAGACAAATCTCGTCATACCCGCATGTATTCAGCTTACAGCTCGACCGAGTGTGCAACTCTGTATTTCCCGGGTGGTTCATCTTCTGATGTCGGGACCATTCTATCTAACATCGACTGCTAAATAAGATGATGTTCTTCAATCATGGAGGGTTGCTCAACATTTGGATAAGTATTGACCCGAAGATGCACTTTGTGAGACTGGTCTTGTGGATTCGGGCTATAGTGTGCCTGGTGGTATCTACTGCAAGAAAAGGCGGTCAACATAAATGTGAACCACTTCAATCTGGTTCACGGTGCCATGATTTTGTAAGTGAGATTACGGAACTCGAATGTCGACAATAAAGATTAGAATCATGTCTGTTGAAACTTTCTATCAAATTACTATTGCCATCATTGGATTCTATTGTTGTAAGAACATCAATTAAACCCAATCGGGAGATAGAGAGCGAACCTTCCGCTTCAGGCCCGAAGAAACGAACAATAAGACCATCACCACCTCCGGAATTATCCAAAGCTGTTGCCTATCGTCTGGAAACAATAGGAGCATCACAAGGTAGATATTTACCAAGCCACTAATAATGGCTTATTATGAACAAAGTTTCGCGCCATTCCGCAAGTCTCAATCAGTGGCCTCCCTCAGCTCCCATTTTCTCAATCTCAGCCCTCCCGCTGCAACGCTGACACGCAAAAGGTCTTGGGATTGATGGCGTTCCTGACACTCTCATCCTGCAGATTACCCAAACTAATAGCCTGCAGATGGAAGGCAGTACAGCACGATGTGCTCTCATCAGTCTTTATGCTCCCATCATACATCTTATATACACACTAAAGTATGCTGTGTTATGTGGGGAGGCAACGGGCTGAAAGTGTGACACAGCCATAATTCTTACATAATTCTTACACAATTCTCACGGGCGTCAGTCCTCAAAGACACCAAAGGTTGTACGCGCTCCTTCTTTCCATCTGTTCGTAATATGTGAGGCCAGTATACTAAAATCATGATGCCTGAATAGTTGCTGTTTCGGATTGATTGCTTGGATGCTCTAGTCATCATAGGAAGGTCCAACATTGGAATTTGACTAGAAAAGTGGGCAGCCGGCGCACAAAATGAATTTTGAAATACTCACAGCGTCAGTTTTTCTATTCTTTGCTATTTTCTTCGTCAACTCTAATATATACACAGTTATTAACGCTCGATTTGACCCTGGACGACTAATGCGGGTTGGTTTCTTTGCCTAACTGTCTTTTCAAATTTACCGACTTTGAACAATACTCAGCACTCAACTGGAAACTAACATTGACCAATTCCCAATGGTCCTGGTGCACTCACAAAACTCACGACATACTCCAGCATCACGGCCTTCAGGCACATCTAAAAATGTTGACTTGCTGTCTACCCACCCCAATCATTCCAATACAATGACTGAATCCCTGGAGACCATGTTGGTCTCGATACCGCAAGACTCAAATGACCTCATTTCATTTGGATTCGAAGTCAAGCTTCTGGCCAGTGTAATCGTCAAACCTACGAATCCAAGCCTTCCACAAACAATTAGCTATATTGACTCTTCCGTTGGCCGAAATCGGCATGATTCTCCTGCAGTTTTGCAAATACCTGCAGCTTCGCCCGCAGATAATGATGCCCCGACCCGACCTATTCCGGCTGCACGTCAGAACGACAGTGCGACTATTGAATCTGAAGCATCCAATATACCACGGCCAATCTATCTTCCGGGCCCTTGCTTTCTTAATGGTTATCACTCAGTAGGTAGCCAGGCAACGCAGGCGCCGAAGCGAACCTCGTTCTTCAACCGCGGAAGACCAAATGCTGGACATAATGTTCTAAGCGGGGATCCTGTACCCCATGTGATGGAGACTTCTATACATGAAAAAGTGCATAGCATCATTGCACAAACGATCTCAGAGGTTCATGAACAGGTAGCTGCCTCGATGTCAGATTTGAAGAGATCAGGGGTCTTGGATACTGAATTCTGGAAAACAGGATGGATTGTCAAGAAGGCTAACTCTCCTGAGGTGGATCCGAGAGAACAAGAGAAATTTGTGTGCAGGTACCCGGGGATCACTTGGGTGCCAATTGAAATTACTTCACCAGTTTTCCGATATGTGAATGGGAAACAAGTATGGCCATCTGTTTTGGCTGTAATGTCGCAACTAACCCGGAAGCATCTTGTGATCTCCAACTACACATGCGATGTCCATGTGCATCTCGGAAGACACGACAACCGTGCATTCTGTTTGCCTACCCTCAAGAGACTTGCCGTCATCTTGTGGCTAACTGAAGATGCCCTGAGAAGTGTACGAAATCCATTGTCACCCAACTTTGAAAACTTGTACACTTGGGGATCTGCACTGACCCGCTACTCCCGTGCAGCACGTAACCTCCCACTTCCTCATGATCCGGTGGATGCCGATGGAAACATTATCCCCGATTTTTCAATGGACCCCACAAGCCCAGTATGCGCAGCGATGCCCACTCACGAACTTGATACCCGTCGCATCCTGAAAATGTCTACTATCTATTCAGATCCAGAAACCACCAAGTGTCTTCGGCGAATCCTATCATGCAAGTCTCATCGGGAACTTGGCTTGCTTTTGTCCGGCCCCGAGAAACAGTACCGTCGTCTTGGAATGAACTTTAGTGCTTTTGGTATGGAGGATGATCGGGCCCGAAAAAACCCCAGAACGGTGGAGATTAGGATCCTGGAGGGAACATTAGCTGGAATCGCGATTGTCGAATGGTTGAAGATGGTATCTGGACTGGTCCAGATTGCGGTTGATGAAGATGGACAAGATTCTAGTCGGTTTATTGATTTTGCGGTAGAGATTATGAAGGGCACAGCTATGGGAAATCAGCCGCAAGCAATGTTGCGTGATATTAAAATGCACCTAGGAGTAATGTAACAGGCTAAGCTTTCAAGCACTGAACAATGAGTCTGTATTAGAAATCCAGCCATGAATCATAAATATAATACGTACAAGATATCATTCACTATGTACTATTGGCAATATCAGAGCCAACCCTTTGCGTCTGTACTATGCCACTTTCGTTATCTCTCCCTTTCACCGTGGTCCATATCGACTTGCCACTCTTAACACACTGGACATTCAGTTGGGATCTTAAAGCCGCTGAACCCCTTGTTATTCTGTCCGTCTTCTCCATACGGGCTCTCACAAACCTCACGCTCATCTCCAATCCTGCAGACCAACTCGGGCGGAACACAGACACATTGCTCCGCACACATCTTCACCGGCCCGCAGCAGTCACTAAAGTGGAATCTGCACCAGTCTTCAACAGCTTTGCAGCTGCAAATTTGAGTGATTTTCTTGTAGCAGCAGTCATTGGCGAATGAAAAGGACGCCAGCGTTGAGCCCGAGGCCGTTGGAGGTGGGCAGGAAGGCCAGTCGGAGAGGGTGCCGAGGTTGGGACAAGTGGCAGGGATGATGCGGGCTCGAGATGGTTTGGCGGTGGTCCCGGATAGGGCATCAGTGCCGAAAATGGAGGCTGCAAAGATTGCGATCTGATGAATGTTAGTGTTTAGATGTTGAGACTTGATATGCGTATGTGTGAATGTGTAGGCGTTGTGTACTCGAGGGTTTCGATGTGATGCAACTTTAGGGTTGGTCGCAATGGGAATTGTATTTTTTGACTTACAGATGTGACGCGCATTTTCGACTCAATGTTGTAACCTTGATAAGAGGGGGAAAGGATTGGCCATGAACCGGAATGACCACACGAGAAAATATCAAGAGGGAAGTCAATTGGGGCAAAAGATGACAACCTCACTTCTCCGTAATCAATAGGATTATGGGATTGTTGCCTTTGATGCGGTGGAAGGTGAAAGACAAAGATATACAGGATCTTGGACGGATGGCGGCTTCCCTGTTTATATCATAAAAGGGGCGCCCTGATCGTCGCTAGCGGCTTGTATTTACATACACATATTTTCTGAGTATGGTTTGCACATATTGACCCGTACACAGTGACCAGCAGTACTGTTTTCTACTTTTATTTTTTTTTTCCTCTCGAACCCTTCCTAATTCATTTCCGGTGACTTCTTGAGTCTTGACGTCGAGAGGGCGGCAGAAAAAATAAGACACTGACTGAGATATTGAGATATTGTGAAGGGTGGTTTCGTCTAAGAACAGAACAATGGGAGGCTTGGATAGGGCGACGATCCGCATCAGTTGGGGTCCCTGGGGTACGGATTTACAGACGCCTGGAATGTGGAATGTGGTGAGGCGGACTCTTACACCGGATATGTAATTTTTCATTGGTTACGGAAGAGTGTGACATATGAACTTGAAAACTTACAAGGTGAATTTTAAACTATGAGATCAGAGGATATTCTGAGGCAATGTTAGGGTTGTCTTGATATTGTGATGTGCATCATGGGATTAAGTAGAAGGTTAGTAGAAGCAAAAGCCAATACAATTGGTTCTGAGCCAGCGATTATGCAAGCTGAGTTTGAGGCAGTAAAGTCATCGCCCCCAAAATTGACCACTAGACTTTATGGTTTTTAGGGTATTTGCTCCGTAGTCAAGCCAAATGTCGTGCCCTCCGTGACACTTTGAGAACATGTCACAGGTAACTTATCAAGTAAGCAAGACCAATATATTTGCTGAACCTTTTCCCAATACTTTACGAGTTGTGAGACTTTGATCAACAATGAAGATGGTTAGTACTTAGTGACCCTCTTATGACATCAACCTAAATCTCTAATTACAGATATCAGTAATGGGCCTCTGATATTACCAAGTTCCACTAGAATTGGCTTCATGGTGTCGCTTGTGACTTGCCTATAAAATGTCGTTGCCAATATCAAACGGTTCATATTCTACGGATGATCAAATACCATCATTGATTAATATTAGGGGCGTACATTGCAAACGACAGGCGACCTGTCCGGCCAGCAACAATGGGGGTATGCATGAAGGGTATCAAATTTGTATTACCGGCTCTAGATCTCAAGTCCTCAACTAACTAAACATGACAACATATTCCATACTGCCCTTCCCCAATCTAATGACATCTTTTGGTCGCACCTCCACATAGCAGCTTGTTGGAATCTTCTCCCCATTCAGGCGAGTACCGTTGCTAGTCTCAAGATCAATGATGTACAGCTTCACCTTGGCCTCTCTGTCCCCAAATTCGTTCCGGCCCTCCTTCAACCGAAACTGTAATACCATGTGCTGTCCGCTGATACTTCCACTATCTACTAAGAAATCAACAACCTTCTTCTCTCGCCCAAACAGCCACATGCTTTTCAACCCAAGGCCTACAGTATCAATGATCTTGTCCTTGCGGAACACAACCAGCTTCCACATCTGTGCATCTTTACCCTTCGGCTTAGCTGCATCTGACGGCTCGTTATACTTGAGCTGAATTAAAGTACCATCCGCCTGCTTGACAGAATTCGACTCCGCCGCCAACAGCCCAGTATTCTTGAAGTTTGGTTTCTCAACCTCCACCGGCGGTGTCTCCCCCTTAATAACAGCCCAAGAAGACTCCTGAGAAGGCAACGGCCCCCTCGATCTAACTACGCCACCCGATTTTTCTCGAGAAGACTTGTCGCGGTCGCCGTGTTTGTCATGGCGGTACCGGGCATGTGAGGATCGTTCGGGTGATTTTTCGTGCGATCGGGAACGGTGTGATTTCCGGTTGCGTGAGGACCGGCGGTGTCTGTCGGGGCGATCTGAAGTGTGACGGCCTCGTGAACGGTCGCGGGTTGTGGGGTTAGAAGGTGAGCGAGAACGGGAATGGTGGTGGCGGGATCGGTGTTTGTAATCGCGTGTGCGGTCACGGGGTTTCTCGTCTGATGAGACCATCATAAATGGATGTTTTGCAAATTGAATTTCGTGGTCATCGAGGCGCGACGAGAAAATTAATTGTAGTAGTGTATGACTCCAAATTATATCTCAGAATGGGTATGCAGTTGACAACATTTGTGCCAAATTTCTGCATTTCTGTGCTTGCGCAGAAATTTGCATCCTTGTAAATTTAGTGCTGCAGTAAGTGACAGCCTTGTAATCTAACCCGGAATTCTCCTGGCGAACAATAATAATTCTTTGAGAATATTACATGAAAATAAAGAGTGCAGCAATAGGTCAAAGGATGTAGAGAGAAAAGTGACGCTTCGCTTATCTTAAGCTCGGGATATCAAATCACAACATAGTTATCGACAATCAGTCTTCTACACCATAACCAATGACGTCATTCTGTAACATCCTTCGAACAGCAATCTCCTTCAGAAATCCACCTCATTTCTCTACGCAATTGAGAATTCTGCAACCTCACCCATCTCGGCTTTGGTCTCTGAGCCAAGAACATATGACAATCTCCAGCGCAATTTCACAGAGCTAACTTTTATACTTCTGTCACCAGCCTTCCAAACTTTGACCTGTTGCTGTACAGCACCAACGGCCATGGAACTAAGGTCCCGACCAGTTTGAGGTTGAAGTTCCAATTCGAAACCCTGAATGAAAGTTAATATCTGCACCAAGAATAAGAACAAAAGTGATAAACATACCTTGGTGACGGCTAGTTGAAAATGCAATTGGCTAATAGGTTGTTGGGTAGTGTTGCTGAAAGCGAACTTCATACAGATAGGTTGCTCCGGTTGGAGACGTTTGGCCATCATATCAATCTTGACAGCCGTATGGCTAACAGTTTGCTGAATCTCTTTGGGGATAGTGGGGGTCTCAGGCAAGGCGGAGGAGAAAGCCCACTCGTCATCGTCATTTGCAGCCGGGGCCGGGGCTGATGCGACACTAGTAGCGGAAACAGGGGCAGGGGAGAGAGTGGAAGGGTTATAAGGACCAGCTAATGCTGCAAATGGATCGCTCGCGGCCACAGAGGTCGGAGGTACCGGCAATGTTATGAAACTGGGGGCAGGCGAAACAGCAGATTGTTTGGCAGTGCTGTTATGGGTCATGGAGGAGAGCAAAGAAGGGCCGGGGATGTCAGTGTTGGTCCCGAAGCCCAAAGAGATGCCACCGCCTTGTCCAAAAGAAGATGACGTTGAGGCACCGTCGACAATGGAAAGTCCTAGAAGGTCATTCTCAAGAGAGCTACCTCCGGTTTTTTGCGTCTGGATTGGTTCGGTGGCGGGGGCTTGAGCAGGAGTATCCAAACTATCACCGCCGAAATCGATGAGGGAGAGTTCCGTTGCTGCATTGGACTTCGAAGCAGAACCGCTATCCGATTTTGATGCGGTATGTTGACCACTCGCGATGTTCTTGGCACCTTCGTAGTCTCCCTTCTTCATCAGCTTGTACCGCTCAACCGTCCGATGGATGTTGTCGTTGACTTCAAACAACTTGGCAACAGCTTCATGATCTTCGGATTCTTCTTCGCACATCTTCTGGATTTTTGGCTGGGCACTCTGCAAAGCCGTAGCCAGTTCAGAAAATACATCACCCTCGACCATCTTATCACCAGGTTTGAAAGCCTCCAATCTTTCTTCAAGAAGACGAGCTTTAACTTGAATCTTGGCAACCTCTTCAGCGGCCTTAGCACGGTAATCAGTTTTCGATCGGGTATCGTAGCCAGTCATGATCTTCATAAGTCGGTTGGCTTCTTGCAAGTCGGCGGGTGTTCCTCTGCGGATAAGTTCTTGAAGCTTGGCGGACTGAGCTTCGCGCTCTTCCTCTTCCATTTCCTCAGCAGATTTGAGATTCTAAATTTCGTTAGTTAAATATCAGGCAGTAACCAGATCGTGTAGGTATCTGGACTCACGTCGCTGGGGTTCAGAACTGCGACATCTTCACGCCGCACCTCGGGAAAAGTGTAGCCCTTGTAACTGAGTAGTCTATGCATATCTCTAATAAAACCTAAATCTTCTTTGTACCTGCTAGTTTCACAGATGGTACCTCTCCATTCTTCAATGGCTTCCAAGATCTTCATCTGCACTCTCGATGTGCGCAGAGGCGGGCGCTCAGGAAACCGGCGCACAAGCTCATTCAAGAACTCCTTTGTGCTAATTTGAAGATGGAATGCATATCCGCAGTTCTTGACACAAATATCAAGTAAATTCAACGCTAACAAAGCAACATTAGGATTCCTATGGTTTATAAAGCCAACAATGGTCGTGGCAGCTTCGCGCGGGGCATTGCCTTTCTTGGAGTTGATGAGATCGACGATTTCCAAGTTTAAAGCTAGGTTGGGTTCAAAATTCTCAGGACTGCATGCAGCCACTATGTATCTTTGTAATTGCGACATGGCGAATTTTGTATTCCGATTTTGAGGGACAATTGGAGGTTACGAATGTCGGGGCCGTCAGATATCCGAATGCGCCGCGATGAAGATGCGGGGAGGCGTTGGGGGTCAGATTGTCTGTATGTCGAAGGCTTAATGGCACCAGTGCCGGAAGATCAAGCGCGAGAATAGTCGTATAAATCGGAGGAGCCCATCACAAGATGATGGTAAATTATAAAGGAGGGTGCATTGGACAGTGACCGTCACGATGAAGGAGACCTCAAGCTTGCATATGGCCAAAATCGCATCTACACACAATCGGAAACTAACCACCTATCATTTGGGATTATGGTGGTCGCCTGGAAAGTAATCCTCCCAGATGAAACCTTGTAGGTGTGGCGCACTGGCATTTGGTGTGGCACCAATGTCCAAGTGGGGCATTTGTGAAAATAATTCAAGCATTCCTATGACGTAGGAACTCTCCGTGACACATGTGGTTCTATTTGACTTTCCCTAACTATTGGTCCATATCGAAGTTCGTTTTTGGGTTACATTGCCAATTCACACCCTTGCTTAAAGGCCTTCAGACCTTGAAACTACACATAGATATATACGGCAATAACATTGAGTGTGAGTTATATAAGTTATAGTAGGGCAACCTGCATCTGCCCCTCCATCAATCCTCCGATCTGATATCACCTGCAACCAAAGTTTTTCGGGACGAGCTTCGACACACATATAGCACCTGGCACCCTTTTTCATACTACGAATCTTTTCCAGTTCTCCGCCCCGGTCAATTTCATTCGTCATGGTCCGTCACAAGAAAGAGAACTTCCGCGGAAAGAAATCTCGCGGGCCTCCCCGTGGTGGTCCCCGCCCTGCCCATGAAGGCAGCCCGTCTTCTGCACTTTCGTTCAAAGCTGCCTGCTGGGATCTTGGTCACTGCGATCCGAAACGTTGCTCTGGAAAACGGCTCATGAAGAACGGGCTCATGCGTGAGCTTCACTTCGGCCAGCGCTTTCCTGGTGTCATCATCACACCCAATGGCAAGAGGACCCTCTCGCCTGCTGACGGGCCTATGCTTGAGCAATACGGATGTGCTGTTGTGGAAGCTTCGTGGGCTCGCATGTCTGAGATTCAATGGAATCGCGTTGCTGGAAAATGTGAAAGATTATTACCTTACCTTGTCGCCGCGAACACCGTCAACTACGGAAAACCCTGGAGACTGAACTGCGCAGAAGCTGTCGCAGCTGCTTTTGCTATATGTGGGCATTTCGATTGGGCAGAACAAATCCTTGAACCCTTCTCTTACGGTGAAGCATTCATGCACATCAATGAAACTGTCTTGAAGCGTTACGCTGCGTGTGCTGATGAGACTGAGATTAAGGCTGTTCAAGATGAATGGATGGCCAAGTTGGAGCGAGAATATCAAGCGTCCCGTATAGAGGATGATATGTGGACCTCTGGCAACATTAATCACAGAGGCCCCATAGATTCCGAGGATGATGACGAGGATGAGGATGAAGAGGCCAGAAGTGACGATGGAAGTATCGATGGCATTTATCTGGACAAGAAGCCGGAGAAGTCAGAAGGCCCCCCGAAAGAAAAGAAGAGGAACCAGTATGGTATCTCTGAGTCCGAATCCGAAAATGATGATGAAGCCGCCATGGCCGAAATCCGCCAGAAGGTACTTGCTTCCAAATCTTTCAAGGATGCCCTTTCCAAGAATATTGTTGGTGAGATTGATGACGAGTTTGGTGGTAAACGGTCAAATAAGTCTCATCTTGCAGTCCGGCCGACTCTTCAAAGACTACAATTGAACCAGGATTTCGAACCGGATTCAGACAATGAGCTGAATTCTGATGGTAGTTCAGATGCGGAGGAAAGTGAGGAGCATGACGACGATGATTTCGACCAGATTATGGAAGCGACACCGATGACGGATCGTGTTGGGTTGAAGAAATTGGAAAAGGCTCGCAATGCCGCGAGGGTTAGCAAAACAATAATTTCCTCGAATGTTATGTCTGCACCAGGCAGAGGCTAGAATGATGTTGTAAATTAAGACAAGATAGAAGCATGATTCTGATACTGTCCAAAAAATGGACGCCTAGATTGAAGTATCGATTTTTATAAAATGCGATTAAAACTATGCAATACTGAAAACAAGATAGCTTGACTACCCATATACTATATCGTACACATAAATCTCTACATCGTCGTGTTTTCCCTTTTTATCTTACAAAACACGCTTTGTGCGTACCTCCTGACAGGTCTGGATAATATCACCTGGCTTGAAGTCCTCGAAGTCTATTAGTCGGATACCACAATCGGTGCCAACCTTCATCTCCATGACACTCATCTTGGCCTGTTTCAATTCCTGCATTTTACCTGTTGGGAAAAGTCAGTAGTGTTATGTATAAAAAGACAAAGGTAGAAACTTACCAAAGAATATTTCCTCGTTGTTCCGCATTACCTTGACATAGTCGTTGCGCTTGATGACACCATTGCGAACTGTGCAACCGGCAATATTCTTGTAGATTCTCCTCTCAACATTTATGGAAAAAATATGTTTCACCTCTGCCTCACCAGTGACCTTGTAGGTAATAGTATCGTCCAGCTTTCTGGACATGATCCTTCTCACGTCATCAGCAACTGTATATATGACACTGTGCTCAATGATTTCAACGCCTGTATCATAGGCTAGTCTCTTTATGTGTCCCAATGGAGGGTTGTTGAAAGAAATTATGGTGCTCTTAGAAATAGAAGCATATTCAACATCTGATTCTGTGACATTACCGGCAGCTTCACGGAGCACCCGAGACTGAACCTCGTGACTGCCGATTTCTTGAATAATAGCCGAGACAGCTTCGACAGATCCCACAACATCAGCGCGAACAATGAAGTTGACGATCTTGGGTCCCTTTTCAGCGGGTGGTGCATTGTCCTCTCCGGCTTTCTCAAACTCCTTCAGCTCTTCCTCAGCAGCAGCTTCTTTGCGCAGACGTTCCTGTGCGACAAGCTGGGCTTGGCCTGCTTCACGCTCTGCCATCTCAACACGGTAATCGATGGCAACTCGGGCCCTGTTTTCATCGGGAGCCTGCAATATGTGGTCGCCAGATTGGGGTAAATCACGCCAACCAAGAACCTCGACCGGAGTACCTGGTGGAGCCTCGGGCAATTCACGGCCGTTCTCATCACGAAGAGACCGGATACGAGCCCAAGTTCTGCCGGCAACGATGCTATCTCCCACACGGAGTGTTCCTCGTTTAATAAGGACGGTAGCGGTCTTACCAAGAGGTTTAATATCGGCTTCGAGAATCCAACCTTCAGCCATACCATCTGTTTCGGCCCTAAGATCCATAATTTCGGCAAGAGTTATAATGTTCTCCTCTAAAACATCCATACCAAAGCCAGTCTTGCCACTCACTGGAACCACTTGGATTTCACCACCGTATTCTTCGATATCGATGCCATTGCTAGAAAGGTCAAGTTTGACCTTATCCAGGCGAGCTTCAGGCTTGTCCACTTTGGTAATAGCTACGATGATGGGTACTTTCGCAGCGCGAGCATGCTTTAAGGCTTCCAATGTCTGGGGCATCACACTATCATCAGCAGCAACTACTAGAATAACAATATCTGTAGCGTTGGCGCCACGTTGGCGCATGGAAAGAAAGGCTGCGTGGCCAGGTGTATCCAAGAAGGTGATTTGCTTGCCAGATTGGAGTTTCACAATGAATGCACCAATGTGTTGAGTGATGCCTCCATGTTCTTGAGCAGCAATAGAGGATTTGCGCATATAGTCCAGGAGGGTGGTTTTGCCATGATCGACATGTCCCATGATTGTGACAACCGGTGGACGAGGAGGGAGATTCGTAGGATCTTTGGGCGGAGGCCGAGGTCTGAGATCACGAGCCTTGCCGTCATCAACTATAGCCTCTAACCCAAATTCTTGGGCAACTAAAGCAGCAGTCTCGCCAGTCATAATCGTGCCTTCGGTCATGTCTTCGAACCCAAATTCCTCCAGAATCTCCAAGAATTCTTGGTTCTTAATCTTCAAAGATTGAGCCAGCGCTGAAACACTAATGTATTCTGGAATGAAGATTGATTTCGTACGGCTTGCAGAAGCCTCCTTTTGAGCTTGTTTTTCAGCTTCCTTTGCTGCTTTGCGTGCAGCCTTTTCTTCTCTCTTGCGCTGAAGTTTTAGTTCATCTTCCATGGACCAGTCTCTCCCATCAAGATTGTCATCGTCCCATCGAGAAGCCCGTCCCAAGCCCTTCTCTTTCCTTTTCTTATCTTTCTTTTTCTTTTTGGGTGAATCGTCATCTTCATTAGCCAAATGGTCGGACTTGACGAGTACTGGTCCATTGTCATTCTTTGGTTTGTCGGCAGATAATTTTTCATCTTCATCCTGTTCTTTCATGTCTAGTTCAATGCCCAATGCCTGCATGGGATTAGCCTCTGGAGTCTTATCAGTTGATTCAGATTCGGTAGTTGTACTGTCGCTCTGATTGGGTTCCTTGGGGCTTCTTTCGTTATTGCAGACAACCTCAGTAGACGTTCTCCTAGTTCTAGTATCAGATAGACCTTCTTTCTTCCGCAGGGCGCCCCAAACCCCACCCTCGTTTCTGAAGTTCGCTGGGCGTTTCTCTTGCCCAGGTTGTTGCATCTTGGATTTTGAACTGTGTAAGAGGGCTGAGAACTTGCTGAGTATATCTCGGGGATCTCTACGAGGTTTTTCGGCTGTCTTACCCCCCAAGTTTCCCAATGGACTTTTTATTACTGATGAGTTCATATTCTGGGGCAGAGTCCCCGTGAATTGTCCAGTCTGAGTTCTAGGCGCTGCCTTAGCCAATTTCTGGCGAGAAGCAATTTCCTGGGGCGATAGGAACTCATCCTCACTCGCAGAACTCCTAAAAGCAAAAGCTGGCTTCTGAGAAATAGGCTTCGACAATGGGGAGTTTGGTGGAGGGGCAGATGTGCCTGGTTTCTGTCCTGTGAGAGAATCTGGTTTTGGAGCAGGTTCGTTCAAAAATAGTTCTTCAGGGCTTGGGTGGCGGATATTAAATGAAGAATTCCGGGTAGTGGAAGAAACTAGAGTAGCTTGTTGGCTATTGTTCTCTTTCCGGGTAATTTCTTTGAAGGTCAGCAATTCAAGCTCATCTACTGAGGGTTTACGGGTGGAGAAAGTGTGCTTTAATGTCGGCTTAGGAGATATAGTGGTTTGGGGTTGTGTAGTGGCTTTACTATCAGAAGTTTCTTCCAGTAATGATAAGGCCGAGGCGTTTGTATTCCTAGCATTGTTTAATTCCTGGATCCGTTTTCGATAACTGATTTCCTTGGGAAGCAAAAATTCATCCGCGGGGTTGTTTTTTCGAATACTGAATTCAGATCTGACAAAAGTCTTTATGTGGGAATATGTTTCTGGTGGGCTTTCAACAGCTGGATAAGGTCCATCTTGTTCTGGGGGCTTGAAAGAAGGGTGCTCTGTCAAAGATATAGCCTTTTCTTGTTCTTTTTTCAACTCTCTTTGCCTCGCTGCCTCGAGTTCCTTTATTCTCTGTTCCTGTTGAAGTCTCTGTGCAATTTTCCGTTGCGCTTCTCGCTCATGGGGGAGCAGGAATTCTTCCAGTACAGCTTCAGGTGCTTTACGAATGGTGAACACGGGTTTCGATGAGGCACCTGAGACTGCAGTAGAAAAATCATTCGTTTGCTTTTGATTTGGTGACGTTATCGGGACTTCAGCAAGGTCCTCCTTGGTGAAGTTTTCTTTTGGCTTAGCTTGTCCTTCCTGGGAAAGGGTGGAGTCATCTCCTGAGTCACGACCCGAAGAATAATATCTAGTTTTTGATAATAAAGCATCACAAAGAGCTACCTTTTGTGACACCCGCAGATGCTGTAAGTGGAGAGCCACTCCACGATGATGCTGTCATCCGGGTTAGTATCGTGGAGAATATTGTGACCTGGCATCATACAAGTGATCATACCTTGAAAATGCTATTCCTTAACATCACGAGGGTATCGATAAAAAGGTAGAAATCAATGCGGAACCGCTTCTCGAATTCTCACTCACCCATTCCATAATTCCTGTGTATATGATAAAATGACGTCGGGGCCTGGGTTGCTAGGGTCAGATTCTGGGTTCGGGTAATCTCCGGCATATTAGAGTGAGGTTCTCCTATGAACTATTGAATTCCAACGCCACAAATATATTTATTATAAATACATCATGTAAATTTACAGGGTTCTTCACTACCTCACTACTTCTTGGCAATTTTGACTATGAATCATGACGTCAATGTTCACAAAACGTTCTTTTCCTTATGACTATTAGCCTGTGAGTTTGGATATTAAAATTTCCCTTGCCAGCTCACCAGTCTTAGGGTTAGTATTACTTGAGCAGATATCGGAGACTGGATAGGGTTTTTTGTGTTGACGCTGGAAGTTCTCTATAGTTGAGCAGTTCAATTTTAATTTAGTTGTCACATAAAGCCATTATCATTAGAGCTTTGTTTTGAAAATTGAATAAGGTTTACAAGCCTCTCTTTCCCTAGAGCTACCTGTCTAATTAACACCTTATTGAAATGAATAGCCTAGAACAAGTTAGAACCCTCTTGTTTCCTACAATGTTTATAAATTAAGCATCAAACTCAATAAATTTGGACAATATAGATGGCTGACCAAAGCTGACCGAACCCCTCTTTTGAGTTTGATAGACACCTTCCCTTCCCGTGTTTGGTCACAATAGCACATCCTTCTCAGTGCCATGTCAAACTACCTTTGATAACTCCTTAAAAGCATTGGCATCTGTGGGTGTCATCATTCTAATAATCTTTTTGACGGTCACATTTATAATATGACATCTCATTGCGCCTTTGGCTTCCTCATCACTATGAACTTCTATCAATTACCGAATTTAAGTTTTATATAAATCCATATCTTGGCCATCTCCCGCTCGAACTCGACCCTTGCCGTATCCTAGCAACCACCTGATAGTATTGACACAACAGTCACCTGGTCCATCCCTCGTCGGCTTTGACTAAAGAGATCAGTAGTCTGGGAACCTGAGATCTGCCCATTATGTCTGACATATCCACCGTTTCCACGTTGTCTCCTCAAACTGCGACTACATTTTTACATCAGCACCCTACTACTAAACGCAAACGTATTGAATTTCAAGATCAAGTGTGTATACCGCCTGTCAATTTCTCATCTGGACTAAACTCTTCCTTTGTTTTACCCACCGCGACTACAAGCTACGATCAAGCCGGGGCTCTTAGTCCAGGCACACAAGTGGTTCACCAGTTCTACAATCTCGCCCTCTCCAATATTGAATACGATACGCCCTCTGATAATTTAGTCACAAAGACGGACATAAACGAAGGACCCCAACATCTACAACCAACAAATTCAATGGCTCGGCTTGCGCAGGTGCCTCCGCCGTCCACCCAGAAAGTGGACTCCATGGATATCGATGAAGACAAACATTATGATAATGCTAACGAGGCCTCAAACTCATCTTTGATAGTCCAGAAAGCAGATGTAAATTCAGATCTAGTGTTTGTCAATACGAGTCCAGTCACAAGCAAAAATTCAAGCCAGCAACCAAACTTGAGACAAACCCGCGGAGCTTCTCGTCGCTCAGCCCGCAATGCTGCTAAATCAGGCAGTCAACAGTCTCGGAATGACACCAGGGTCGAAAAGTCTCGGAGTCGTGGCTGTGTGCGTAAACCTCGACAATCAGCAACTTCATTGAACTTCAAGGACCCCAAACCTACTTCCTTCCCAACCGAAACTCAGGTCACCGACGTTCAGGAGATAGCACGTGACCCTAGAGAGCCTCCTCGGGTAGTGGATCCTATCCGTGCTGCTCTGACTTGGAAGGAGGAGGAAATAACAGTTTATGATCCAAATGATAAAGATGATGATGGTGTCGGCATGGATGGTGTAGCATTTGAACCTCCTCCCAAACTCGCCAAGATTCGTGATCGGAAACGTAGGGCTCAGTTGGCAGCTTACAAGAAGCAACTCGAGGATGATGCACGCGCGAACAGACGAAACAAGCGCGGACAGGAGACAAGTAATACGGAATCCAAGAAAGTGAGAAGAGTTCACTTTTTGGACACAGCCGTGACATCATGATGACATTGGTTTTGTCTCTTCGCATGTATGATATCTGACCCGCTGTGACGTCTTTCAGCATGGGATTGGTTTATGAATTTATGACTTGTGGTACGTTGACCTTGATAAGCCTTATGGTTATGTACACCGGCTTCTTGTATACAATCGTTATCACGTTTTGTTTTGAGTTATACCCA
This sequence comes from Ambrosiella cleistominuta, assembly GCA_017139545.1. Classification (NCBI taxonomy): domain Eukaryota; kingdom Fungi; phylum Ascomycota; class Sordariomycetes; order Microascales; family Ceratocystidaceae; genus Ambrosiella; species Ambrosiella cleistominuta. The sequence goes on from JABFIG010000005.1 coordinate 105,720, forward strand.
AGGATTGTTCCCTTTTTTTCATGGTCAATTTGGCTTTTAATCCCTATCTCCCATTATATTACAAGATATTGTACAATCGCGGTGTTTACTATACGTGAACGCGTGCTACCACAACTTCCACCAGGACTTTTGCTTGTGGGGATTCAAGATAGCCTGTTCCGCTTCTCTGGCCTTGATCATGGCTGCTTCTCTCTCAGCCCGCGTCATGGTGGTATCAATCTGCATACCGCGCTTATGTAAGGGTATTGGGATAGCATCCTTCTTTGGTCCCATGGAAATTGCATCAGTACCGGACTTCTCGTTGTGTACTTCAATCATCTTCTTCACAGCTATCCTTTCCAGCTTCCGGTTCATGCTACAATATTCGAAGGCGCCAGCTGCAATAACAAGACCTACACCTACAGCCCAATTTGCAGCGGATTTAAAATTACCTAGCCACAGTTAGAGTGATTTTGTACAAGAAGAGCTGTATGGTTACCTTTCCAGATAAATCTACCAGCGCCACCCACAGAGGCTGCTATGATACCACTCTCCAGACTCGTCTTGGCACATGGAATGGAAGTCACATCCTTGAAGTCATTGGGCTTTATGGTCTTGATGGCATTGGTTATGGTAACATCAGCTGCATCAATTTTGGGCTCATTGAGATCTGACAGAGAGTTAGTGACCTCAGATGGAAATATGGCACGAGGAGAGCATACCTTCAGGTTTCTGCCAAATATACACCTCACGTTCCTTCGACCCGGGAGCAGCTGATGGTTGTGACTTGTTAGAGTCCGACATAGTGTGTACAAATATATATAATCGGATCTTTTTGATCAGTCAAAGTTTCGGAAGCCATTGTCCTTAATGCTAGCCCGCTGTAGTTCCGGTACCTACTGTGGGTCGTTTAATCCTGATATAATATCACGTGATAACCAGACATGAATTTACAGACCAGGGGTTGAGTTGTCAACCCCTTGTAATGTAGGGCAAACTGGTTCCACGCGCAATAAGCTCTGTAAACTTATCGCATAGCACTTAACGCGACTCACACATCCCTTTTTACACGGACCCTGGTCACTTGCTGCTGTAGTTGCCAAAGCAAAACGACTAAGTAAGAATGGATTGGCTGTGAATCGATTGAGCAGAACATGTAACTATCCGGAATTGAGTGCAGTCGATTCCATCACCAAGACACTGATCTCTGAGTCTCGACTACACACTCCAATTCTTATTCTCATGACGTCTTGAAGTTGTTCCACTTCCATTGTTTGTTGATAATACCACTTGATTTGTTCTTTCCCTAATAATTTGTTTTAATCTACTTTCTCTGAGTTTGCCTCTCCTTATCTAGTTTACCCATCAATTTGAAACGATCTCGACAATCAACGAACGACCATGTCGAATACATTACGAAAACCAACCAAAGGCGTCCGCCAGGGTGGTAAGGTTGCCTACCATGGTGGCCGTCGAACCCGCACCTTTGCTGCTACGGGGCGTAACGAAGCATTCTCCTCTAATGAGAAATGGGAAAGAACTCAAATGGCTCATGAGATCGATGAGAAGATGGGGTTTGAACGAATAGACAGTGGCAAACAAAGAGAGGGATGGCTTGTCAATATCAAACCCACATCGATCCATGATGACCGGAATATAAACGGGCGTGCGGCAGTAGACTGTTACTTCATCGAAGATGGCAATGAAACGACTTTCAAGGCTACGGCTGAGTACGAGCCCTACTTTCTCATTGCAGTTCGTAAAGGACACGAAAATGAGGTTGAAGAATGGATAAAACGTATTGAAGGAGGAGGGGTGGTTAAGAGTGTACAGAAATTAGAGAAGGAAGATCTCAGCATGCCCAATCACCTACTGGGGTATAAAAGAACGTTCTTGAAACTCAATTTCTTGAATGTCGCAGATTTAATGACGGCGAGACGGGAAATAATGCCTATAGCCGAACGGAATCGCAAGAATATGAATGCCATGGACACTTATGCCGAAATGGTTCGGTATGTTCAACCCAGAAATGCCTAATCGGGATGTGTAGTACACAAGTTTACTGACTGGAATGTGGTTAGGTCAACGGGCAACTTTGACCATTATGATGACTCACGAGAAAATGACGAGAGAGAAAACCTTAACGTGGCTGATGCCAGCGACTTTATTGTAGACATCAGGGAGTATGATGTACCATATTATGTACGAGTCATGATCGATCTTGGTACGTTTTACGTCCTCTGACTTTGTAATGCTTTCACTGACGCACATCAAGATATTCGAGTGGGTAAATGGTACTGGATTGACTTCAATGCTGGAGTGACTACCATCAAGGTCAATGAGGAAAGATTAGCCATGGCCGATCCTGTTGTCATGGCATACGATATCGAAACGGCTAAATCCCCTCTCAAGTTCCCCGACTCCTCTGTTGATCAAATCATGATGATATCATATATGATCGATGGGCAGGGTTTCCTCATCACAAACCGACAAATAGTATCGGAAGATATTGCGGACTTTGACTATACCCCTAAGCCTGAGTACCCTGGTACCTTTATTATTTTTAACGAACCCGACGAGAAGGCGGTGATTGAGAGGTTCTTTGAACACATCAAAATTGCTCGGCCTACTGTCATTGCCACTTACAATGGTGATTTCTTTGATTGGCCATACGTTGAAGCGAGAGCAGCTTTTAACGGCATTGATATGTATCAAGAAATCGGCTGGAAACGTGATGCCGAAGATCAGTTTAAATGCAACTACAGCGTGCATATGGATTGTTTCCACTGGGTGAACCGTGATTCCTACCTTCCTCAAGGTTCCCGTGGTCTCAAAGCTGTTACTGTGGCTAAGCTTGGTTACGATCCCGATGAATTGGATCCTGAGCTCATGACTCCATACGCCAGCGAGCGTCCTCAAACCTTGGCCGAGTATTCAGTTTCAGATGCAGTTGCTACGTATTATCTGTACATGAAGTATGTGCATCCCTTCATCTTCTCCTTGTGTACCATCTTGCCACTTGGTGGTGATGACACTTTACGTAAGGGTACAGGTACGCTTTGCGAAATGCTTCTGATGGTCCAAGCCTACAAAAAGAACATTATCCTGCCAAATAAGCACGTTGCTCCTCGCGAAGCATTCTGGGAGGGTCATCTGTTAGATTCTGAAACCTACGTCGGTGGTCACGTCGAAAGTATTGAGGCTGGTGTTTTCCGTGCCGACATCCCGGTCAACTTTGCGGTTGATCCTGCGGCTGTTGATGGTCTCTTGAATGATCTAGATAACGCTCTGAAATTCAGTATTACAGTCGAGGAAAAGAAAAGGCTGGAGGACGTCGAGAACTACGATGAGATCAAAGAGCAAATTGCTTCCAAGCTCCGTGGCATTCGCGACACCCCGAATCGTCTTGAGCGACCTTTGATCTATCACTTGGATGTCGCATCCATGTACCCCAACATCATGACCACGAATCGTTTGCAGCCCGACTCCATGATCACAGAGTCAGACTGCGCAGCCTGTGATTTCAACAGGCCCAACAAGACTTGTGATCGCCGCTTGCCCTGGGCCTGGAGAGGTGAATACATTCCTGCCAAACGTGACGAGTACAACATGATTCGCAACACGTTGGAAGGTGAGAAGTTTCCTCCGAAGAAACTTGGTCTGCCTATGCGAACATTTCAGGAACTATCGTTGGATGAACAAGCAGGTCTGGTCCGTAAACGTCTCCAGATGTATTCCCAAAAGGTCTACCACAAGATCCATGATTCCACTACCATTGAACGTACGGCCATCATTTGTCAACGAGAAAATCCGTTCTACATTAATACCGTGCGCGATTTCCGCGACCGTCGTTACGACTACAAAGGCAAGGCCAAGGTCTGGAAGGGGAAAACGGAGAATCTCAAATCATCTGGGGCAGCAACTGCCGAGATTGACGCTGCGAAGAAGATGATTGTGTTGTTCGATTCATTGCAATTGGCACACAAGGTTATTTTGAACTCTTTCTACGGTTACGTTATGAGAAAAGGTTCTCGTTGGTACTCCATGGAGATGGCTGGCGTTACCTGTTTAACTGGTGCCAGGATTATTCAGCTCGCCCGATCATTAGTTGAGAAGCTTGGTCGTCCTCTTGAGCTGGACACTGATGGTATCTGGTGTATGCTTCCTGGATCGTTTCCCGAGAACTTCAACTTCAAACTGAAGAGCGGAAAAAAGATCTTTATATCTTATCCCTGTGTCATGTTGAATCATTTAGTTCATGCTAGGTTCACGAACCATCAATATCAGACATTAGTTGACGAGAAGACCTTCAAATATGAAACGCACAGCGACAACTCCATCTTCTTTGAAGTTGATGGTCCTTATAAGGCCATGGTCTTGCCCACCTCCAAAGAAGCCGACAAGAACTTGAAGAAGCGTTATGCTGTCTTCAACGATGATGGGTCTCTTGCGGAATTGAAGGGATTTGAGGTCAAGCGTCGTGGTGAGTTGAAACTCATCAAGATCTTCCAACAGCAAATCTTCAAGTTTTTCTTGGAGGGTACAACTTTGGCCGAGTGCTACGCTTCTGTGGCTAAGGTCGCCAATCGGTGGCTCGATGTTCTGCACAACAAAGGTTCAACTTTGTCCGATGAAGAACTTATGGACCTGATTTCTGAAAATCGTAGTATGACCAAAACCTTGGAAGAATACGGCAGTCAGAAATCTACGTCTATCACCACGGCCAGGCGTTTGGCTGATTTCCTTGGCGAAGGCATGGTGAAAGACAAGGGACTAAACTGCAAATTCATTATCTCATCTCTCCCACGAAATGCGCCCGTTACCGGCCGAGCTATCCCGGTAGCAATCTTTTCCGCTCCAGACGAAACAAAGCGTTTGTATCTTCGGAAGTGGCTGAAGGAGGACCCCACTAGTGTAGACCCGCGTGCTCTCCTTGACTGGGACTACTATCTTGAGCGTCTAGGGTCCGTAATCCAGAAGCTTATTACAATCCCCGCTGCCTATCAAAAGGTTCGAAACCCGGTGCCTCGTGTGCCCCACCCCGAGTGGCTTCAGCGTCGTATTAATCAAAAGGACGACAAGATGAAGCAAACCAAGCTTTCCGACATGTTTACAGTCAAGAATGCTCCTTTGTCCGATATTTTCAACATCCAACGCTTGGAAGACGTCGAGGACTACGGAGATCAACTGGCCAAAGCAAAGACTATCGGTGCTGCTATCGCCTCTTCTCAGGTCGCTCCGTCTTCGCCTATACCCAAAAGAAAAGCACCCGAGCGTGATGAGACCCCAGTAGTTGAAGAGCTACCGGAGAATATTCCGGATCCTTCTGAGAGCTATGTGGAATTCTTGGCCTATCAAAAGCGCAAGTGGAAATTACAGAAAGAGGCTCGTGCCCGAAGACGCCAGTTGTTCGGTGATCGTAGAGTCAATGCTGGCAACAACATTCAGCACACGATGATGAAACAAGCTCATTCTACCTTCACAAACACATGGCAAATTCTCCACCTCAAGGCTACCGAAAGCCCTGGTATCGTTATGGCCTACGTTCTCATCGACGCCAAAATCCATCCTGTCAAGATCAATGTCCCTCGGCGTCTGTATGTAAACTTCCGGAGCAAGACTATTCCCCATTTTGAACTGAAGGATTGCAAGATCCGGCCAGCCAATGTCACTCTTCCCAGCGGCCATCTGCCTGTAAACCTGGTGGAATTCATCATGCCAGAGGAAACCTACATCAATGAGATACAGAAATGGTTCCCATTGCTCAATGATCGTACCGTCGAAGGAGTCTATGAACAGAAGCTCCCTCTCAATATGCGTGCTATGCTGAAGCTGGGCAACACGTGCACGATTGACCAGTCTCAGGATGCCGTGTTGGGTAAAGGTTTGGAACGCGGGTTCGATCTCGCTGGTCTGACTCGTCCTGACAAGAAACGCAACTATCTGGAATCTGTCCCTCTGGCTTTCATCTATATCTCGCATATCATTGCAGGCGATAAACAGATTTACGGTATCTTCTCCTCGAGAGGAGAGCAAGCTCATATTGTCATCCATCAGCGTTCTCGTGATACAATGCAAGATATGCCTAACATCTCGCGCATCTACGAAGATCGCTTGCGTGATCATGTCCGCGAGGTTTCAGAAAGTCATGGATCAATTCAAGACTTCTTCCAGTACCAAGACAAGATCACCTTCAAAGCCACCCAAGTCACCACCCAACGCAAGGCTCACCTCGAGATTGGCGATATCGTTAAGAAAATGCACAAGGAAGAAATACGCGCTCAAATTCTGGTGATTCAATCATCCCAGAGAGAGTCTCTGATTCACAATATTCCTATCCTTAGTGACTTCCCTGTATTGCCGATGAAATACGATGTCTACGATGGATCACTGCCACCGCTTGGCTGGCAACCCGTCGTTGTCCGCCGATTAGTACGTCACTACCTGCGGCTCGCTGGTGAGATTACTCACTTCATGGCATTAGCCCGCTATGCAGATATCCCATTATGTAACCTCGAAAAAGAAGATCCCCGCTTCTTGATCGATATTTCATATGCGCGTAAGTTGCAAGTCAATAATGTGGCCCTCTGGTGGTCCGGCGATGCTCGGCCGGACCATGGTGGTTATGAGAAGGACAATATTATCGGTCCCTTAGACATGGTCTCAATGCCTCAGGTCAATAACCCAGGGACTTATATGACTGTGTGTCTGGAGATGGAAGTTCGAAACTTGGCCATCAACACTATTCTTACGTCATCTCTTATCAATGCTCTGGAAGGTGCAGATGGAGAGATGTTTAATGCGGATCCTGGTACTGACAAGGATGGTACCGGTATTCTATATTCTAATAACTCCTTCTCTGGTGCTGGCATCAAGGTTCTCCGTGAGATGGTCAAGAGTTGGTGGTCAGAAGCCTGCAAGGGGAGTCCCATGGCCGATCTGATGGTCAACCATTTGCTGCGCTGGGTTGAAGATCCTGATTCCTATCTCTATGACAACACGCTTCATCGCTATGTCCAGTTGATCTGTCGCAAGGCCTTCCAGCAGCTCATGGGTGACTTGCGTCGTGTAGGCTGCCAAGTGATCTTTGCCAACTCCAGTCGGTTGATTCTTCAGACCACGAAGCAGGATGTCGAGACTGCATATACATTTGGTCAATACATTACCAAATCAATCAAGACGCAGCCTCTATTCCACTTCATTGATCTGGATATCAAGGAGTATTGGGATTACCTTGTATGGTATGATGAGTACAACTATGGTGGCATTGGCTGTGAGGAGATCACAGAGCAAGAAGGCGGGCCAGAGTTGAACACTGTCATGCATTGGCAGATGCAAACTTTCTTGCCTCCCCGTGTTCAGTCGGTGTTTGCAGACTGGGTCGTGGAGTTTATTCGGATCATGCACAATCTGAAGCGTCCCGGCTCGAACGTCTCGAGTACACCCCGTCTGACTCAACTGCCGGTCAAGAATTTGACTACGGAGCCCGAGTCCAACGAAGTGACTGAGTACATCTCTGGTCCTATCTTTGAGAAGCCCTTGAAGAAGGAAATTGCCGGTTTGATCACTCGTCAGAAGCGGGAAATGATGCACCCAGAGCTTGCAGCCGACTACAACTTCCCAGCGTTGCCTGGTTCGCATATTTCCGGACTAACCAGTCACAAAGCCATTCTTGAATTGGTCAAGGCCATCATGCAAGTTCTGTCTCTTGACAAGAACATTTTGATGGAGGCACGTTTACTTCGCAAGGAGCTTCTCCAGATGTTTGACATTAGTGACTTCAGTGCTGCCGGTGCGTTCAAGAATCCCTCAGAGAGCCTGGTACTCCGGGACATCAGCTGTGAGAATTGTGCCATGCCTAGAGAGTTTGACTTCTGCAGAAACGATGATCTCTTACCCGAGGATCTTTCACAAGGTGGTGGTGAAAACACTTGGCGATGCTTGGGATGCGGGTTTGAATTCTCTCGGATGCAGATTGAGGAGCGGTTGATTGCCAAGGTCGAGGCTTATCTGATTGAGTGGGCAACGCAAGATCAGAAATGCAAGCTATGTGGTGCGATTAAGCTGAGTGAGTTCATGGAACACTGTACGTGCAGTGGGGAATGGAAGAACATGATGAGCAGAGATGAGGTTTCTGGGCGATTGAAAGTCTACAAAAATGTTTCCGGATTTTATGACATGCGGATGTTGGGCAGTGTGGTTGACGAGATTCTCACTGATATATAGAATATCTGGGGTTCGACTTGGCGTTTGGGTTTTGTTTTCTTTTTTGCTTTTCTTATTTTCCATAGTCATGCAGTCATGATCATGAGTACTATATGTTCTATGGCAATTAATTTATCTAGACATATCCTTTCCGATATTCTACACCTTTTTTAATATTTGATAACTACACGTAATGATTACCTCGGCATCATCCAACGTTGCGTCTCTTCGCCCAACTTCCTCTAACCATTCATACATACATAAATATGTAGGACTATCAGACTGTTGCATTAATATCACCCTGTAGCCATGCACAGCCGACTATATTCCGCTCTATATTCCAGCCTACAAAATAAGTCCCCATTACGATGAACAAAGGTATGTACATATCTAGGAAAACGGCATAATGGTTCCTACCAAACCCCCCTCCCCTCCCATCCCCCTCTTCGAGGCCAATGCAGGCCACCGAGAAAAGGGTTGTACCAATCTTAAGACACGACGACATGCATTGCAGACCGTTTCTTCCTGCACATACAGAGAGGAAGAGAGAGGCAATTGACAGCCTGCCGAGAGTTTTAAGAGGGGATTTGCGCGCCTTTGAGTCCGCTTGGGTGGCAAGTCGGGTTTTTTTCTTCTTTTTGCTTTTTATTCGTATTTATTTATTTTTTTTTTTGGGGGGGGGGGGGTTCTCCTTTGTTAAAGATCGATAATCTGCAGGACTTGCATATTTTTTTGCTATTTTTTTCGGGTATTATTGTTTCGTTGACTTGCTTCTTCTATAGATGGCTTGATCGGCAGCTGATAGGCTTTTTGCTTAATCAGCACGGACCTTTGAAAGAGTTCCTGAAGACATCCTACAGAGAAAGAGCGATTAGTCCTGGGGCTTCTCAGTCACAGGAACAGTCCGGCTTATATCCCACACTCCGCGATTTTTAAAAATATCCAATAGCAGGGAATATATATATATCAAGACACCTCCACTTTCCCCAAATGCCTTCGCATCTAAGTAGACTAGGTTTCTTGTTAGCTGCTTTGGATCATAGGAACTTCAAGCGAGGACAAAAAAGTATGGCTCCGGGAAATGCATTGATTATCGGTAAACTAGAGACCTGAATATAGTTACTTGTACTTGTTTTGTACTAACTTTTATGATTCAGGTGCCAAACAGGGTATTGGTCTTAACTTAGCCAAGAAGCTTAATCAAAAGGGTTGGCGAGTGTATGCTTCTGTCAGATCATACAAACCTGGCAAGTCAGACTTTGCTCAAGTATGAATGTTGGATCTTCATCATCCCCTGGCAAGATACTGACTCAGGTTCAAATAGATTTCCGCAGTGGCTGCTCAAATGTTGGATATTGATGTGGAAGATGAAGAGTCCATCATCGAGGCCGCAACTGCTCTGGGCGACACCACGATTGATCTTTTAATTATCTGTGCCGGTGTGGGAGCTGAACCAACGGATATCTGGGAGCATACAGCCGAAACATTTGAGACCAAGTTTAGAGTCAACTCGATTGTAGGTTTATATCTAGCAAGTTGTTGTTCATTCAGTAGTTGAACTGATACATATAATGTAGGGTCCTTTCTTGGTGGCCAAGCATTTTAGATATGCCCTCATGCGGAGTGAAGCCGGGAAGATTATCAACCTATCATCCAACATGGCGGTTTTGTCGCAAGTAGAACGTAAGTATCCCAAAAAAAAAAAGATTTTCTGCAACGTAACCTAACTAAGCGGAAATAGACGACAAAGTTGGAGGCAGCATCGCCTACAGAATGTCCAAGACTGCGCTCAACCAGTTGACAGTATCAATGTCTAGAGCCTTTGCCACCCAGGGGACAAATGTCACGGTCAACTCTATCCATCCGGGATGGATTCCCACGGCAATGACCTTCTTTGCCGGGACGGATGACATGGGAATTCAGACTGATTTCATGATTGATACGATTGAAAAGCTGGGGGACAAAACCGGGTGTTTCTTCAAGGCCGATGGTGAACCGCTTCCGTGGTGAGGAAGGGCTTTGTTCGGTAGATGGATGGATAATTACGAATCTTAATGATAAGTTACGGTACTCGGAACAAAAAAGATAACCTTGGTCAAAGGGGAAAAGATACACACGACCGAACTAAACCATTGAAGTTGTGCTTCAGTCTAACGCACTCCCAACTACACCATCGCCCCGAGGTTAGAGGGCGATGGCTAGGTTTGGTATCATCAGTCTGACTATGTTAGGTTGAGGTAGTTGCCATTTTCATCAAGTGATACAATTGTGCGTGGCATTGGTGGCAAATGCGGAAATAAACTAGCTACGAAAGGCAACTACTCAATAGTCATGTCACACGAAACGTGCAAGTGTGGATACTCTGTTCAAAAAAAAATTGATAGCTTTCACTTTTCGAAGTAATTTTTATTTATAATGAGAAATGAATAAGTATACAACAAGCCGAGAACATTTAAGCTCATGATATTCATGATTCATTCTCACATCCCCAAAAGAAATAAACATGGACACGACGAGCATTGAAGTTTGTTCAAGGAAAGTTACAGAGACCAACAGGCCCTGAGGGTCAGAGAAAGCTAACAAGAATGACACGATAAATTTGTTCTGCAAAAAATACCTGAAAAGGAGCGACAAGAAAAAGGGTTAAAAACAAAGGACCACTCTAGGAAATATGTAGGGAAAATATATATCGTGGTACAAAATATGACGGGGAGGGGGGATGTAATGACACAAAGACAAAGATCTTGTGAGGAAATATATAATTTGCAACTGTTAAACCTAATGACGTTTTGCATGTTCATATCCGGCAGTCAAGCCAGTTTGACACTGTTCTGCACTGTTTCTCGTCCGTAAACACTTCAATACCCAACTCATAATCCAGTCATGACAGTAACCGCGCATTTAACTGCTTATTTACAGGCAAAGGAAAGCAGCGGCAACTGCGACAACAGCAGCCCCGGTACCGACAAGGCGGGAGGCACCAGCAGTAACGACACCGGAAGAGCCAGGAGTGTAGGTAGAGCCAGTGGAAGAGGCAGCGCCAACACCAGGGGTCTTGGTGGCACCAACAGGGGAGTTCCCGCTAGTGGAAGTGCAGCCGGCAGAGCCGCCGGCGGGGGCAGTGCCGTTACCGACAGGGTAGGGGATGTTGGTGGCGACGACGGGGATGGTGGAAAGGGTCGAGGCGCCGCCGTAAGGGATGGAGACGGAGGCGGCACTGACAGGGGAGGAAGAAGCACCGTAAGCAGGGGCAGTAGAAGCGCCAGCGGCAGGAGTAGAGACAGAGGTACCATAGGCAGGAACGGAAGCAGCACCAACGGGAGCAGAGGTGGAACCACGGGCAGTGTTGATGGCGACGGGGGTGTTGGTACTGGTGCAAGGGACAGTAGAGGTCATGGTAATACCATCGGTGACATAGATAACGGTGGAGTAGGTGGAAGCCTCAGCGGCGGGGATGGTGGCAGGACCAGTGCTGGCGGCAGCGGCGGGGATGGTGGTGATGGAGCCGGAAGCGACGGGGGCGGAGGTGGGGCCGGGCTGGTTGCCCTCGGTGCAGGGAACAGTCGAGGTCAGAGTAACACCGTCAGTAACGTAGACGACAGTGCTAGAGGCAGGGTGGGCTGAAGATACGCCGGAGGTGCCGACGGGGGAGTTGCCAGAGGGGACGGAGACAACACCAGTGCCGGTGGGGTAAGAGGCAGTAGTGACAACCTTGGTAGTAGAGGCCGCGGCAACAGGGACCGAGGTACTGGAGGCAACCTCATTGCTGTTGGTGCAAGGGACGGTGGTGGTCAGGGTGACACCGTCGGTGACATATATAACAGTGTAGACACTCGAAGACTGGAAAGCAGGGACCGAGAAGGGGCTGGAGGTAACAATGGTACCGGTGGTGGCGGGGCCAGCAGGGCCAGTGGTGGCGGGAGCGGAGGTGGAGATGGCTTTGGTGGAAGCAGCACCGACTGGGGCGGAGGTGCTGGAGGCAACCTCGTTAGTATTGGTGCAAGGAACGGTCTGGGTCAGAGTGACACCGTTAGTGACGACGGTGACGATGGTGCTGGATGGAGCAGCTGGGGCAGTGGGGGCGACTGAGGTCTTGGGGACAACGGGGACAGAAGCGGTCTCGTCCTCGCAGTCGGAGTCCTCGTCACTGGACTCGTCGCCAGAGTCGGTCTCCTCGGTGGAGGAAGGGACGGCACCAGTGCCAGTGGTAGTGCCGGGCAGCTTGGTAGTGGGTGAGGCGGTGGCGACCGAGGTCACGTTCTTGGAAGGTAAGGGGATGGAGGTGGTGGCAGCCCTGGTGACGCTGGTGATAACGGGGGCCGAGGTGGAGGTGGCACCGGTCTCCTCCTCGCAGTTAGACTCTTTAGCGGGGGAGCTGGTGGTGGGGATGGCTGACTTGGTGATAACAGTGCCGGAGGGGGCCTTGCTGGTGAAGATGGCCTTGGTGCTCAGGATCGAGGTGCTCTTAGCGATGGTGGTGGGGTAAGGGATAGAGGTGGAAGCCTCGTCCTCGCAATCCTCACCAGTGCCAGTGGTAGTGGGGACAGGAGGCTTGGTAGCACCGGTGCTAACGGGTGGCTTGGTAGTGACAGAAGGCTTGGCAGTGGTTGAAGCAGCCTTGACGGTAGTGGTCTCCTCGTCCTCGCAGTCGGACTCCTCACCGGAGGTTCCAGTAGTAGTGGGAACAGCGGGCTTTGTAGCACCAGTTCCAACGGGTGGCTTGGTAGTGACAGAAGGCTTGGCAGTGGTTGAAGCAGCCTTGACGGTAGTGGTCTCCTCGTCCTCGCAGTCGGACTCCTCACCGGAGGTCCCAGTAGTGGTGGGAACAGCGGGCTTTGTAGCACCAGTGCTGACGGGGACCCTAGTAGTCGAAGCAACCTTGACAGTAGTAGTCACATCCTCGCAATCCTCCTCAGAGCTAGTGGAAGTGGAGACGGTGGGGACGACTGGGGCACTGGTAGAGACAGCCGCGGGCTTGGAAGTGGCGCCGGCAGTGGGAATGGTGGAGTCTTCTTCGTCGCAGTCCTCGTCGCTCTGAACGGGCTTGGAGGCAGCGAGGGCGCGGGCGTCGTGGATACGGCGGGCAGCGAGGCCGTTGGCGGAGGCAGGGATATCGATGACGGCACCGACGGCCATGGTGGCCAGAGACAGAGTGATAAGAGAGCCCTTCATCTTGAAGTGGAAAAATTAAATGTATAAAAATAAAAATAAAATAAGTTGTTGGTATATGTGCAGAACGACGTGCGTAAGTTGCTATTAAAAAAACGAGTGTAAGTCACCAAACGGGACAGAGATCTTGTTGAACTTGGAGAACTCGGTAAGGACTGGTAAGTGGGATCAGAAAAGAGAGCGGAAGTCAACGAGACTGAAGAAGAAAAAAAAAAAAGAAGGGGAACGAGGACAATGGTAAAAAAGAGCAGCCGAACTTGGTATTCTTATATTATTGGCAAAGGAATCGCCACGCCCGGGAGCCACTATTGGCCTCTGGGGGATAAGGCCCAGTCAGTCAGTACCACATCACAGTCTCCCGCACTATCCATCATCTCCTCTAACTTCGGCCGCAGAGTCCCCATGCCTCTTCCTAAGAGAAAGAGAGAGATCGCAATTCTACTCTTGGGCCACAGGCTGGGATTACTCTGGTTCGCGCTGCATTGCCGTAAGGTGAGATTGAGCACCGTTCTCCTCTGAGGTGCTTTTGCAGGAACATGACCCCAGATATTGGATGTACACACACCCGGGCCCTGACCCGCGGGCTTATGTACACGCCCCCACTCGTTTCCCCTCGATCCCCTTTAACGTCCTCTGAATGGTGAGATTGGGACCCGGCTGGTAACTGTTTACAATGGAAAAAAAAAGGATTTACTCACTGAGGTTGAGGCTCTGATAAATAAATTTGTACAGCCTCTTTTTTTTTTGCAAATAAAGATTTATTTGTGTAGAAAATAAAGTGATCTGTTAGTGAGCTTACTGCTACTTTGAAGATTGTCTCCCCTTCACGAACCTTCTGTCTCCCTTTCCCGAATAACACTAAGAGCATCCGAGTTTCTCCCTTTGCTGTAGGGGGTTCAGCCCATAAGCCAAATTCCTCGAGCTGCTAATCTGTGAAGGCGAGTGTCTTGTTTGTTTATTTTTTTTTGTAGTGTTGTTCCAGTTCAGCTTAAAAAGCTTCATCGCTTTAGACTTTACAGAGTAAAAGACAAAAAAAAAATGAGACTTCTGTTTTTTGTATCTAACTCTTTTAATTACACTTCCAAAACAACACTAACTCCCAATGGAACCGAAGTTCACAAAAGGGTCCCAACGCAAGACAAAAACTAAACTGCTAAATAAATGTCGGCATTAAACAATATCAACCTCAACCTCCTCCCCTCCTGTCTCCACCTGCAGATCAATAACTCGCCCAAAAGGAGACTTCAGCATGCCATACAGCGGTGTGCTGCGAATAATCTATTGTATATACTTGTTCCTGAAGGCACTTTATGCTGCTCGGCTTCCCCATTCCGGAATCATTCCTTAGAAGGACAAACTTCCAATATTTTTGAATGTCTTTTTTTGTTTATTTAGTTTTCTCATTTGAAATTTGTATTTGCAACTTTGACAAAGCAATAAAAAGGAGCGTGTAAATATAGAATAATGCTACTGGTTAGGATCAAGTGGATAAAAACCCAGTGTGAATAACAAAGTACCCAGTCATGGACTATTTGCAATATTATTTATTGCAAGGCTTCAGCTTAAACGGCCATAGGTAAATAGATAGTCTGAACTAGAGATGTTTATGTCTTGCGTCATAACCATCGCGTGGAAGTGGCATGAAATTTAAAAAAAAAAAAAGCCATCAGAAATTGGCCAGACTTTGCTAACTCCCCTCAAGTTTCCACCAACCCCGAAAAGCACAATAAGTAAACAGTCAGGAGATCCATCTCTTCCTACAATATCATGACTCCTTCCAAGTGCATATTAGATATCTCAACTTGTATGGTCTTTGTATGATCTTTTGACATGGAAATGTCGTGAATTGTCGACAAAAATAACTAGCTAGACGCTGACCCCCAGCCTCCCGCTTCCCCTCGTCACAGAATTACGGTTATTTTTTAACCTCGCGATCCTCAACCTCAATCTTGTGCTGGCTATATGTTACATATGCCAGGCAAACATCACAATATCAGAAATCAAGCCTCTCTTTTATGGATCCAAAAAGATACAAGAAATTGATAAGATACGTCAATACCCGAGCTTCCGTTTATATAACCCAAACCCTATTGATTATATAAATCGCAAAACTATAATATACCAACAATTTCACATCAACCCATTGAAAAACTAAAGCCAGTAATTTTCTAGAACCTCCTTTTTACCTGCTACTATAACACAATTTAGATGAACAATCGTATCACCCATCTCATCACTATTAAAGATTCCATGGCTCGTGGCTTTTTTCCAGCCCAGGCCATCCCGTGTACAAGTGAACCCCCACCCCCACCCCAGAAACTGAACATATTGCATCTCCGGCTCGTCTATCCACAACCATACTAAGCAAGAATCTAGATGAGTCTGCTCTCTGCGCAAGAATTCAAGATGGCGGGGAAGTCAACCACCATGAGGTGTTGATGAGGTATTGGTTAACACCAACAGTCAACGTTAATGACTATTGCTGATGTAATCACAAAGTGAAGTAACACTGAAGACAGTAAATCATCATCATCCGTTGACAATAACACTGCCACAATCTGACATTATCAATAGTACGGATACCACGGCATCCCATCCCATCCGTATACACAAAACCATAACCATTACAATTCGAGCAAGGTCGGACAGAAACTCAGCCCTTAACGCAAGTCATTTTGTTTTTAGCTGCATTAACTATATATCAATTTACATACATATATACTCAAGCTTCGTTTACAATCCGTGACAGTCGCAAATGCTTATACTGTATTCGCACCCGAAGACTCAAACACGCTAGTGCCTGAATTCTGCAAGTTAGGATTGATATGACGGAGACATGTTGAGGTGATGAGTAATATGCAAGTTCGGGCTCCTGGCGTTTCTGACGCCAACAATGATAAACAATATAAAGAACGACAGATTGGCAAATTGACAAAGCATGGCCTTTTAGCGTGTCATGGCATGGCAGAATGTGCCATAGAAGAGGTGGATTTGTCTAGTTTCTACACACATGCCGTCTTTGTAGTTACTTATAGTTTATCTGCATTGATTTTTTGCGTGCATGGTGATTGACTCTCGACACCAAGGTTTGTTTGTTTATATACATAAATATATACATACATACATACATATATCAGAACGCGTGGTTGTCATTATCCAGTCATGTGATGGCATTTTATAAGTTGTTTTGATGTTGATGACAAAAAAAAAAACATTTACATATATACTCAAGATTCAAGTCAGTGCTTCTGATCTCCCAATCGGGATGTCTGTTCACTATAACCACCCAAATCAAGAATAGAAGCAACCGAAATTGACAATTCCAGAGGTTGATTGTTGACTCTATTTCCCACCGATGTTTTCTCCTCCAGAAAAAAAAAAAGATAGAAATATAGGCGTCATCATCTGAATATGAGCAGGTTTCGTCTGAACCGAACTCCATGAATCCGCATCATGGGCTGGCAACTCAGGAGAAGTTGGTCTCATCACATGTTGTTATTTGTTTGCTGAAATACACAAAGAAAAAGCGCGAGAGAATATATATTCTCTTCTATTTACTCATCAATTTTTTATATAAATCTTTGTAATTTTCGACTGATTAGGACATGATCCGGTTGACTGGTCTGGACCCATGTAAATCATGGAATTTCTGATTGGCTGCTTCCCCTGAGTTTGGGTCCCTCAACACTAGGCGCAGATTTCCCCGTTTGGTTTATAAATGGAGCGGTGGACCGATAGGGTGTGATGGGATCGACATACCTTGTGCTAATTGGTACAGTGGCGGGTTCAATTTCAGGGCAAGCATTGTGAGTGATGAGGACTTTAGGAAGATGTCCAAGTAGACAAGTTTGTGTGTTTGTGTTTGTGGAGAAGTAGTTTGAGTCATGAAATCGACAGAATATTTGGCAGGGGAAAGATATAATCATACAGACAAGTTACCATTTACATGCGTAAGCTTACACAGAATCAGTGAAAAGCTTGATATTCGGTCTTACAAATATGCGTGTCACATGTCTCTGTGTCCGTCTTTCGCACACAATCAATCACAAATCCAATTTATTTGATCTGGGGCGCAGTCATCTGTGCATCCCGTAATCCATTAATATTCATTTATTTGCATCGCAACACCAAACCAGTCATGAACAAAATGAGCGCACTGTTCAAAAACGGCATTGCTCGACATGTTTGTTCTGCTTCCCGTCTTCTTTAGTGACTGCTATAAGCAAAGGCTTCTCGGGATAGAAGATCAAGCTCTGGTGTCTGTCTTGGCTTTGATGTAAACAATGCGGTTGCTTGGATCGGAGACAGAAAAAAATGCCCCCCCCCCCCTGACTAAGAACAAAGACACGGAAACAAGCTCAGATGAGCGGCTCATGTTTCATTTAGTTTGCAAATAATTGGCCTTGGGTGGCCCGTTACGAGGCCAGGAGAACGGTAATGGGACTTATATGTCATCATGTTCCGAACTCTTTATTTAGACGACTTCTCATTTCAAGCCGCTGTTCATAATCAAGAATTCGCCCAAACTGATTTCTACATCAACACCAACAAACACTGCAGTCCATGTTATTATAATGTGTACGTCCAAGTGGCCCCATGTCGAATCATGATCTACCACTGATCACCCCAGTTTGAGGGTTTATTTATTTACCTCAAAACTGCTGGTTCCTGGCTACATATATAGCAATTCACCAAGACAGACTGGTGGCCTCTTCCATTCTCTTGATCAGCCACACAAATTTGGCCCTGTTTCAACCGACCGAGTAAGAGCAGATCATAGAGCCTCATTATATTGGAGTTGAGTCTTCCCACTGTGCAACCCTAGGAAAAAACAAAGCTGACTAAGCAACAAGTGTGGTGTAATCTCGGTGTAAATATTTATCTGTATCTGGGTTCCTAGATATGCAACAGGCTGTGACTGTTGGTCCGATCTCCGTTTCGGCGGACCGTTTGCTGACAACGATCGATGGACGAATACAATCTACAAAATTATCATCTAAATACATGTCGATTTGCCGATTAACAAACCGCCCATAGTGAACTTGAGATCTCTTGTATACCACCAGATCCACCGAGTATAAACACATGCAAAGAGGCCCTTCAATGCAATCACAAACCTGGAACCTGAACGCAATGCTACCAAAAACCAAAACATTAAACCTCTCCACACCTATTAGACGATCTGGTAAATAAATACCGTGTGCACGTATCCCTTGAACCAAAAGGTTCCCCTAGGCCGTCCTGTATCTCGGGTTTCTATAAGAATCACACACAGCAAAATGCAGGTGCAGTCCATCTCTGTATTTATCTGGTCAAGATAAATACACGTGTATGAAAGGTATTTGTGCTGAGCCGAAATCTATGGGGTGGAAAAGCCTGAGAGTGCACTGAGCTGCCGTTACTTGCTTGGAATCTACGTTGCTATTGACTTTCGAGATGCTGGATAGGGCAGTCTATTGACTAGCTGAAAAGGAAGCTCGGGCGTGTGTTTGTTTATGCAAAGAATTCGTCGATTATCTCGTAACTGGAGCACAAAATCGTTGGTGTTCAATATCATGGGGATATAGAGTATTCGGTATTTCCTATACTTGTTGTAGTTGAGCTCTTCACGACAGGCCCTCAATGGTAGGACCATATGAAGTTCAGTGTTAACTTAAATGCATTCAGCTTTGGAGCTTGCACTTTGATTAAACACCTCGGGGAAACAATATTACCATACCGTCCTTGACCAAAAAAATGGCTATTTGTTTTGGTGTACAAACGACGACGAGTTGATAAACCTCTCTCAAATACAGATTCTTTTGACACATATCCAGTCTCGCCGTTCATGGACTATTCGCTTAATTTTTTTTTAGAATCACTTCATGGACATGGATGATCGACAGTCTCTCGAAGTTTGTCGAAATTCCAGAAAAGAATCCTCCCGTAAACTTCGAGTGCCTATAAAACATCTTAGCCATAACTCAACAAGTACGACACTAAATGGGTTCACCAACATAGACTGAAAGAATCCATCATTCGTTACTATTGTGTCGCCAGGATCGTACTCAGGCTTTAATTCTTTAGACAACTGTATACCTATGGCCAGCCAGCTCCCATATCTCTTCCGTAGGGCCTTGTCATTCAATCCTTTTGACAGTAACGAGGAACCGAGGAACTCTATTCTTCTTCTGTCAGTTAATAGATATGGGCACATCCACAGACAATGTGCTGGACTTCTTCGACGAGATCGAATGTCGCTTGCTTAGAGGCAGCGTCACTAGCGTCAATATTCAGGATTCGCCCACATGGAGAATAGAGACAACTCGAGAAAACTCGAAGTTTGCCCAGATCCTGCGAACATGTGTCTGTTCAAAAGGTAAACACCAGCTATGCAGTCTTACATCATCGATTAATTACCTCGTCTTGGTGGGTGTGCTGATTTCACATTATGCTTCCTTTGCTTAAGACAACTGTTTTAGATAGGCGCCCGCGTAGTAAAGATTTGGTGATTGAGACTTTGTGTTCCTGGATCCAGACCCGTATAAAGCGCATCTACCAATCACTTGCGTCTTTCTTGAATTCGCTAAGAGCGTTGGTGGGATCTCAACCTCCGGAACTAGATATCAAATTGTTTAAGATGCAAGAGTGAGACAAAGTATGTTAACGTAAATAAGCTCAGTACTTGCCTGCATGTCTTGATTCATACTAACGCATCAGTTATCAACAACGCATGTGCTCTGTATCCGATATCTACACAATGAAGTACTCCCAAACCCTCTTAATGTGCCCATTTTGTGTCAATGATAAATAACTCTTCAGCTTAAAATGTATTGACGTCAAGTCATAGATGATTCAAAGAAGTTCTTATGGTCCTGTATACTAGATGACTCGTGTATAACGCACCAGAATATAATTTATTTTGACATTTCGTCCCGGTTTATGGGAGTCGCCGATAGTCATACTAAACTATGTACTTTTTCTAAAATATTTCATGTCTGAAGACGATCTCACTCATGTCATACTAGTGCCATCCCAACAGCACCTAAGCTGACATGAATGTTATCAAAATAATCACCGACAACTCTAAGATCCACATTACAGTTATATGGCATCAAGTTCAGCCTTTGAGTTCTTTATCTGTCATCGATCTTTAGAATAGACAGATCTAAAAGAATATTGCGAAGTATAATAGATTCGTCCAACATCTGAGCGATGATTATGAGCCTGGAATGATGCTTTCACAGGCCTATTATCTCAATAACTTAGTAATGTGAGTTAATAACTCAAACATAGCCGTTACATGAGTATATATTGTCTATGAAAACATCACAGATAGTAGATTGATAATAACAACTCACTACCAGAGACTGATTGGCCATGCAGAAACTGTTAAATTTAGCTTTGAAGATATGACATTCTAGTCCCGAGCTCAACTAATTCAAAGAAGAATCGCACATTCAGAGTGAGATTCTATTGCAAGATAACAAATTGCAAATTTCAAATAAGTATTGATCCACATAGGCTACTGCTCGAGTACTTCATTTCGAATTGACACAAATTGCCTAATTGATCCACAAATCCAACATATTGCCCCACGACCCAACATCACCTAGTTGCGATCTTCGGGGTGGAAGACTAAGGCACGAACCTCAATGCTCTGTCTCGGCTCTTCTTCCAACCCGGAAGGGTCAACAAAAGCCGAGTGCGGAACCTGTCGAGCCCTACCATCCTCCTTGCTATCATAGCACTTAATCAACAACACTTCATCCGGAGTGAGCTTCTTCTTATAATACCATTTCTGGTTCGGGTTGTACGCGACCTGTAAAGTCTCACCCTGCCGATTCGGATAAATCAGCCCTGTCGGAATAAGATCCTTCTCCTCAATACTACGGGCATCCGCTACAGTCAAGGGATCCCGCTGCACGGTCCGGATGGGCCGCCAAACATTGATAATCTGGACACGGCCGGCCAAGAGTTCATCGGCTTCCTCCGGGAGGTGATGGGGGACGCGAGACCGAGCAGCCGACAAGGATTGGTCAATGTGGACCCGCTGAACCGGGCCACGCAACAATCTGGGATCGGACTCAGCAGTGGCGGTTGTAGGAGCCGGACGGCGGATGGTGTGATCGAAGATAAAGATCCGGCTTGCACCAGTACTAGTTGGGGTTAGCTTTAGTTTCTAGGGTTGTTCGGATATCGGATGTGAAAGACGTACTGGGACTTGAGCAACTCTTCAACTTCGGGATAGTACTGTGCCTTGATGACTTCATCATCCGTGAAATCTTTCTCACTCGATATATGCTTAACAAATTCGAAACCGTTGACATCGAGCGAGTAAGAAGACTCGTTTCCGGTCACATCCCGGATGATGACGTTCTCTGGCTTGACGGGGCGGTCATAAGTCT
The DNA here is from genome assembly GCA_017139545.1 of Ambrosiella cleistominuta. NCBI lineage: Eukaryota > Fungi > Ascomycota > Sordariomycetes > Microascales > Ceratocystidaceae > Ambrosiella > Ambrosiella cleistominuta. The sequence continues at coordinate 127,460 of JABFIG010000005.1, forward strand.
CGGGGCGATCGACATAGGTTGGGGCAGGCGGCGAACCATCTTCGTTAGCCTTATAAAAGTTGAGTGTAGTGACAACGTCGCCTTTGCAGAGCTCCTGTTTAACCGGCGCCTGAACAGGCTCGACGTGAGGGCCCGACAAAGTGGTGGCAGCGTTGAACACAGCGGCAGACATGATGATGGATTTGAAAATGATATTGACGATCTGATGTAGACTATTGATTTGGTTTGATTCTGGTATATTAGTTGAATCCATGTAGAGTCCTGTTATCATTATATACTTTTTGGATGTTGCTGTCAAGCACGTCACATCAGATGTCAGACCAAGCACGCAATCCTGAATATTGTTAGAATCATATGTTTTACTTGATTTCAAATCTGCAGCTTATAAATTTTGTCCCCAACTCCGTGATTTCTAACTATCATGCCGCTCCGGAATGGCACAAATTATCGAAAAGTTTAGAAATTCAATATCATGTTTTTGTGAAATATGAGTCCTATATATCATTTCTAAATGTATCTGGGACAATTTGAAGATGGGTTTAGGACCTCATATAAAAGAAAGCAACAACTGAAATGGATGATTAAATTCTAAATATATGTGCAAATCTTTGATTTATTGCAGTCAATGCTATATCTGTGTCTACGCCCGAACTATCTGTGTTATGCTAGTACCATCCGATAAGATATAAATTGTTTCTTTCAATTCATAACCATGCCACCAGGGCAACAGAACCGCCCAGATGCTCCAATACACTGCGGCCAACAACAAGCTATTATTATTAAAAGCAGGTAAAAGTCAGTAGAGGCTCTGGACCAACGAAAACACAGTCACTTACATTCCGACACTTGTCACAGCATATGCCGCATACCATATACCATCCTTAAACTTTTCTTCCGGTGGGAAAAATGGTGCAGTCAACAAAGCTAAGCTTAATATTATTCTAAGCCAAACACCAGGAATCCATGCCTTGAACGGGCGTTTGAGGTCCGGGTTCTGCTTTCTCAGAACTAGTAACCCCACAGCTACAGCAAATGCAAATATTTGAGCGGGATATCCTTCCACTTCCAAAACAAAATCATAGACTCTTTCAGAGGGCGGAGTTGTTATGACTAGGATCGATGGAATCCAGTGAATAATCAAAGCCCCTAGTGGAGAGCCAAATGGTTTTGTCGTCGAGAAGAACTCGCCATATGGTAGAAACCCTTGTCGAGCGATCTCTTGCTTGAGGCGGGCCATTGTGAAAGCAACAACCATTACGTTGCCGCCAGCAGACAAAGCAATCGCCAGGGGAAGCAAGATCTGGCCGAGCGTAGATCCGTAAACACGACTGAAAAATAATGCTGCAATCATCTCGCCGCTTTCCTTGATTTCGGATAATGGTACAACAATAAAGTAAGCCACATTAGTAAGAAGATAAAGCAAACAACAGGTAATCAAGGCTGTGATTGTGGCGGAACGCAGGGTTCGGATGGGGTTCTGAATCTCGTTCACCACGTTATTGGCAGACTCGAGACCAGCATATGAATAGAAGACTTTGAAGAGTGAAGTTGAGACAACCCCCCAGTTCCAGACCGACCCGGAGAATAGATCAGACCAGAAGCTATCAGCTTTCCACATATCAACTCCGTGATTAATGTCGGTGATGCTTAAGTCTGACTGTCTATCTGAAAATAGGACGACCCAGAGGCCGGATACAATCATGAAGCCCACAATTCCAATCTTGAGCCAGCCAAGAAAATTTTGAATTCTGACACCCAATCCTGGAACTATAGCATGTAGTAGGACAACGATAGTCAGTAGACCTGCAGCCAGACCTTTGCGAAAAAACTCAGAGGCTTCATTGTAGCCTAGCGCAAACAACGTATAGCGACTGAAGATAACAGTATTAGTGGCAGTAAAGCCCAAAAGTATAAAATAAACGCCAACTATTGTCGAAATCAAAAATCTCGGCCGTCGATACACAAACTCGAGGTACACCTTCTCTCCACCACTTCGGGGGAGCATGGTTCCGAACTCAAGAGCAATTGACAAGCCAAACGATGCTATAATGGCACCCAAGACCCATAGCGATAACGCTAGGCCCGGACTACCGACGGCACGGACGATAGTGCCGGGAGTTGCGAAGATACCACTACCGATTACTCTTGATATAATGAGGATATATGTAGATGACCATGTTAGATGCCGCCCTGTAACAGCGGTCTCCGGTGTAGTCGTATCATCAAGTTCGCGAGATGGGTTATGGAGTAGAGGTTCATCTCCAAGGATAAGTGGATCAGGAAGAAGAGGTTGAGTTTCAGGTACAAATGATGTCATAGTTTCAGATTAACAAGATTAAAATATCTGCAAATAAGGTTCGAGTAAAGACTTGTAGAACGGTATCTTGATTGTGTGGATGGCATGAGAAACCACTACATATAAACAAGATATAAGGAGAAGTTAGGATCGGAATAGGTGGGTGAGACATCAGCCGCTCAGCCGCATCGACACATGACACAGGTGTTTGTCACCCAACAAGATGTTTACATCAGGCTTCCCCGTGCTGAAAATGACCGTATAGTCAAAATGCATATAGATCATGCATATAGAATGTAGATCAATGGTAATTATCGAAGACAGTTGCGTGCTAGTAGATTCAGTTCTATTATAAATCAACTGTTGTTTTGGGCATACCTACATGAGAACCAGATCGCGAATGAGATATGCTACTGAGGGGAAGTTGCCACATGAAGTTACAGTAAACAAAGCTCACGACATTCCTGCAGCAGATGAGGAAATAATCCGTGTGACGTCTTATCGGCTGCGGCATATGCAGTCTATGCAGGCGCTATATTTAACCCTAGATAATATAGATAGTATACCTTAATTGTATAATCACGTGTGTATTATATATAATACCCTAATCTCTATAACCCTATCTAAATGACAGATAAGTCTAACACTATAGGAGAAAACGTCATGGCTTAGTTGCCACAGAGAGCAATCTCATTTAATGTAATGATCACCGATGGGGAAATCGCACTTGACAACAGCGAACTGACCATATTTTACCCGTCAGATGTTGAGAAAAGAATGGAGAGGTGATAAGTCGATGTCTACTGCCGGTGAAAAGAGTAGAAACGGGTGACACAACCGAAGATGACGCATCATCCCTCATCACCTTTTCCACAATCAGGACTTACTCTACAATGAGAAAGAGTTACTCGATATTAAAAAAAAAAATCAAAAAAATCATATCTTTATCACTTATCAGCCATCAACATTCAAATATCGGTACCAGCGCTACAACACCCTCTTCACCGGGTGGGGCAATATCGCTTGCAGCAAAACAAATGATCAAGGGCTGCATTCCTGCTAACAACCCTAGGGTTAATTTACTTTGCATAACATCCTTGTGGGTCTGAGATAGGAAGGCGAAATTCAATTGGAAGCCCGAGCAACATATCGTGGCTCAATTTTTAAATTGTGCATAAAATTTGCGGAATGAGCAATATTAGTCAGCAGAGAAACTTCAAGTTTACTAATCTGACAATGTGCAGTTGTTCTGGAGGCTTGGAGAAAAATTACAGTCGTTATTTTGATGTTTTCTTCAGTACTCACTGAGGACATGATAACATGAGAAACGAAAATGTCATTCTTTTACCAAGAGGATTGGAGGCATAGATACTTATCGTAGTTGAAAGAGGCCAAGAATGCCCGATGATAACTTGGTCAATTTCCACAGAGCCCGATTGATATGACTATTAAAGACTACGTTATGGAAGGGTGTATATCCGCCCACCACACCTTCACCAGAACTTGGAACGATGGTTGATGACGCCAACATCGCCGGTCCGTCATGTGCTTTTGATAAAACAAACGCTCAAGCCCCGAAGATTACCGCCACATCTCAAGTGCTGATGCGCCTTTCTCTCGGGGAACCGTGCACAGGCAAGCTTAACACGGATCCACTCGTGGATGCAGGAACAAACGTGATAGAGAACCACTAGAACTTAAGCTGATCAATTAATATGAACGTGCAGACTGCACTGCAACACTATGTGCATAACAGAGACATAATGGAGTGGAGAAAGGTGGGTATCAAGCTCCTGGCTTGATGAGAGATATTGATGATATAGTGTGGCTATGGTGAATCAATTTCCTAGATAGTTATAGGTAGATGATGGCTTCGTCATTATTGTGTTCAAGAATGTATATAGATGTGACAGCAATGAGGATTGATGGGTGTCTCATGGACGCTGACCACTATGCCATATAGCATCATGTATTCCAGGTTGACGTATATACGTCAGGCAGGGCAGAGAGTGAATTTCAAGAAATGTTTGGCATTTCAGTTTCAGGAAAACATATTGCGACTTGGTGACTATACATGCTTATAAGCCAAAGCCACGGTTTGAACCACAGGGGTTTAACCCTGTTTGACATGTTTCCTTTTGTCTGTGGCAACATGCAACATGCAGTCCGAGTCAAGACAATGACCAGCGATGATAACCGCAAACAAATGAGACGACAAGAATAATGTGTAATTATATATAACTAATAAACGGCTATATGATGCTACGAAAGGTTGATCCGTCTTGAACAAGGTGAATCAAGTAAAACAAGCTTATACACTTGAGCTAAGAATTCGGAAAAGTGACTATTCACTTTTAGGGATCTGAAGCTATTGAAACGAACGGGCTACGCTAGCCCAATAAGGGAATCTGTGATTGGGCTATCAATTCAGCCTTGTGATGTAATATGCTGAACTAAAGGGTTATGTGTCTGGATCATGAAATATTCAAATACATGGTGCCTTGATAACAGTTTGACTCAAGAATATAGAAACCAACATGACACATGTGCCATTCAGCCTAGTTGTGATGATTACTCTACATGTTCAGGGCAAGTCTCAAAATGAACCAAACATTAGACCTTGAGGGTTGCGCTTGAGGGACATGACAATAGACTGGGATTCGAGATTGAAGAGTGGATAGACTCTGGAGTGGCATCTTGTGTACCTGGAAAATTCATCAGTGAGACATGATGTCAGGGCAGGCTTGTAGAAGAGTATTGCAATTTATGCCACTTGTCTTTAATGACATATATACATATATAACTACTGTTAATCGTGATATAATGTCCCCCCATAATATTATATACCTGTTGTTTACATAAACTGAAAGAACTTATCAGAGGCTAGGCACTAGGCTTCTCACGATCAGAGACACCTCTGAAAGTTTGACTTTTATATAGCCCTCAAACCCCATTTTTGGCAGGCTCGTTGATCTGGTTCCTGAGGATTTGTTTTCTCAGTTCCAGACTGCTTGGACTCTCATGAACGGAAATCCTGACCAAATTTTGAATATCCCAGCCTCCTGTTTACAGGCTTGTCACCAACAGTGACTTGCCTTGTACTCGACAAACAAGGCTCATGCCACTTAATAAATAAGCATGGTGAGACGCTTATGGAGTTGAAGAGCAAACACATTGGTGTCTAGTAATTCAGTAGGACGGGCGATATCTCCTGAGTGAAGACTGACAAGCCGTAAATTTCAATACAAATAGCGTATATACACAGGAAGAACATTATCCAGACCTGTATTAGCTGTTTTATATATCCCTAGTTATTTTCAAATACCCCACTATATCGCGTGGTTTAAGAACAAGATTCACTGAGTTTTAGACTATGGGATGCATCTAAACTTCTAAAACGATTCCCTTTGTCAAGCCAGAAGCCAAAGAAAATATAAGAAGAGAAGACAAATCCTCCGCTAAATACTTCTGTAGAGCTTCACTAAGCATTGTAATCGGCCCCTGTTTCGCAGCGCATGTTACGTCTTTTGCGAGCAAGGATCAGTGGCCAATATTGAAAATCTAGTGCTTGAGTTCAATAAATATTTACCCAATGTGTGGCAACCGAGTGTCAACAAAGAAAAATTCAGGTATTTATGCGACTATTTTTCTTTTTTCTTTGTGTGTGTTTTGATTCTGGCTCTAGGTGCTTTCTCTACCAAATCCCTATCGGGACCCTTGTTCTTCCATTCTGGGCCCGTTCAATGTGAGCTTCGATTCTCTGTCTTGTATAACATGAAGAGACTCCCGCTTTGATTCTTTGAGGAATCTCATTGCTCCTTCATTCTTGCTTCCATTCTCATCTACTGATTCTCATTCTCTCATTCCGTCCACTTTAATTTTTGCATTCAGTTTCTTTCCCCATATCCTACAAAGGTAGTTACGGCTCTCTATACTTCTATCTAATTTGTCGTCCAATATCCGTCGTCGTCATCTTGGTTGTTCCGTTGGTCATACAACTCGCATAACCCTCACATACCCAAAAAGTTACATCCGTCTTTACCGCATATAAACAGTCTCAGCTCTCGCCACCACATCCTTTACCTTTCTTCTATTTTACTTTCTCCATCTACACATACACACATACCGAATCATCATTAAAATGGGCATCATTGATCGCATTCAGGCCAAGATTGAGCTTTTCCGCCTTGAGCAGCGCTACACACGCCGCCGCCATCGCCGCTCCACTTTCCAGTCCAACGCCGTCTACGTGGATGGCGAATACATCTACCAGACCCCGACCACCACCGGCTCTTCCAACTACTCCTCCGCCTCCGCCTCCACCCCCAACTACAGCTCTGCTACCGTCGGTGCCGGTGCCACCCGCACCAACGCCCTCCACTTTGAACCCGCCCTGCCTGTTTCCCCCGACTTGTTCTCGGCCTCTAGCACCGCGTCCCACAGCAGCACTTTTGCGGAGCAACAGCGGGCTAAGCGGGCCAACCGGATGAGCATACCGGCTTTTGGGAATGCCAGGATTTCCTTTGAGAGGCCTGTTGCTAAGTCTGCGGAGTCGCAGTGGTGAGCTGAGTACTAGCGGTGACGAGATTGAGTGTATGGATTGATTTCGTTACTGGTCGAATGTTCTTGACTGGGCTACTGATCTGATCATAACGTGACGTTCGCTCTCCCTTGAGTACCAAAAACAACAAAAGAAGACCCGCGGGGTTTCTTCACAATGGAGCTCGTTACATGCCGCTTCATCTGCCCTGAAAAAGCAAAGGCGGCATCTAACGCTATGATTACAATTCTATGACGTTTTTTTCAAAGTACAAGTTATATATTTTTTTTCTATTTTGTCGCATATTTTCTATCTTGCTTTCTACCAACAACCTCCACCTTCGTTTCTTACGCTCGTTACAGCTCCTTTGTTCAACAGAGCTTGCCACTTCAATTTAATCTGTACGACTTTTATTTTACCAATTGTTATCCAATCTACCCTTTTCATCATCCTTGTTAGACCATGATGCATCGGCAAGATGTTTAATAAGGGTTACCTTGTTTGAATTCCGGACGTGCCGTTTGTATAGCCAATTTTTATATCTCAACATGGCTGTACTTGGTTGCATCTGGATCCAAGGTATTGCATCATCACATGCAATAAGAGTGATCTATGTACATAATAGATCTTCGGCTGCTACGGCCATTTGTTATTAGCTAGTTCAATGTGTGATGACGTTTCCCTCACATTCCGAAATTCAATCTCTATTCACCAAAACCCTTGTTCCTGCGTGGAGATATGATAACATGTGCTATCTATATATCCAATCTCCGAATACTTTATAACTCATAACAAACAAGGTATTGAGCTAAATCCCAGAGAAAGATCAGCCATTCTTGACTCAAAGCAAGAGCTGATTGCATTCCAATGTCGACGCAAATGTGTGTAGAGACCCATTGTGATCCTGTACAATGTATATACGTCTCTGTGATACATGACCAGCCAGATATACCCCACTGTGAAGCACCGCACAAACATCAGACGCCACTAAACGTTGCAGAATGTCAACGCAACATGCATCTAACCTCCTTGTACCCCAATAACAGAATATCACTTTGCAGACAAGATCAACTCTCATCGAATGCCGGGGAAAATGCCAGGAGCTGCAGAAGACCGGCACATCAAGCATCTGTCATGCATAACAAAAGTCTGCCCATCTGTATTTCAACGCACCGGGGTCGCAACAAGCAACACCTGGATGTTGTGTGATCATGGAAGACTCGGAAGATAATTGTTTTGCTGTGTCGGATCCATGGTCAGTCGACTGGGAGGCCTTCAACAGCAATTGGCTCGCTTAGTTCAGCTGGTTAGAGCGCCGTACTAATATTTAACCTTGAATATTAAGTAATGCGGAGGTCGCCAGTTCGACCCTGGCAGTAAGTATCGCTGAATCATTTTCCACATCTTTTTTTTTTAATTTTTTATAGATTGGATTTCGAAGCAATTTATGGTGACACAAACTCCATGTGTCACAAGAGGGACATGATTTACAATGTTTAAAGAACGATTTGATATTAATCTTGGTAGGTCTAAAATCCCCATCAATTGATAATCTTTCACACCATACTCCAGTTGCTACCTTCCATTTTTCTCTATCTATGCCTGTGAGATTGATTGTCTTGAGGTCACCACACTACGGAATTTCCTGTTGATTCTCTAAATCAGCATCAATAGCAGTAGAGCCAGACAACGTATGTGCGTGGCCACCTGTTCGTCTGGCACCATGGGCAATGGGTTTCCCAAACTGGATTGGCACACTGCTAGTGCGCCGCAGAGGGAAAGTAAAGTTATTCCACCGCTCCAGATGAGGATCAATAGGTTCCTGAGCTGGGGTTGATTGGTCATGATTCTTGAAGGACATGTTGACATTGGAATCTGGCGAATCACTTTGTCCAGCTTCCAAGTCCTTTATCTTCTCAGAACCACCCTCAAGCCCGAAGCCAAAGATGCCGATAAAGTTGTAATAGATTTGAGGAAAATTCATCCACGGCATGTTGACCGGCGACTCGCCTTCATAGACCAAGAGATCATACAGGAAGCCGCCAAACAGCATCCCGAGAATAGGGGCCACGATGGGAACCCAGAAGTAATAGTCACCGACTGAGAAGACTTCGCTACCATATCCAACTATGGCAGAAGCGATACGGGGCATAAAGTCACGAGCAATGTTCATCGCATATCCAGTCTCCCAACCAAAGCATATGCCGATGGCAAAAATCAGCATACCCACAGCAGCTGGCAGAGTTAACTGAGTTTCTAAGTTAGACCGGTCTGTGATGGCCAAGATGCCACCCATCAAGACAGCAGAGGCGATGAATTCAGAAAAGAACTGACCAGCCTTGTTAAGAAAAGGTTGTGGATAGGTGCTGAAAAGGCCAGCAGTGGCTGTGGCACCAGTCACAGTCCGGCGACCTTTGCTGCCTTCGTAGTTATCAATTGCCGAAACGTAGTTGGCGTACATGATGAGGGCCCCAACCAGACCGCCGACCAACTGAGCGATGATATAGCCAATTACTTTCTTGCGGTCAAATCCGCGGAACACAGTCAGTGAAAGTGTGACGCCAGGGTTTAGATGGGCATCACTCTTGCCAGAGGCAACAATGCCAAAGCCAACGGCAAGGCCCCATCCGGCATTTATACTCAGGCCGGAGCCGGCGGTTCCATTTGAAAGTTGCTTTTGTGCAACGACAGAGTCGCCAAAGAGAACGATAACAAGAGTACCGAGAAACTCGGAAAGGTATGGTTGATAACGTTTGCGGATTGTGTGCCAGTAGGCTGAAACTACTGGCTTGGTGAAGTCGCGAGCTGGATCCGTGTTTCTATGGACTTGCTTGGTTAAAAATCGGTTACGGATCGAATATGTAGGATAATTATCGGCTTCAGTAGTGTTATTGGCCGACATGGTGAAAGTTGTGGATTAGAAACTAATCTAATATCGCTGTTAGTTAACATTTCTCATGAGCTATGAATTAGAAAGTGGCTTTGTGTAGTGAAGTATATCAGCCAAGATGATTCCTGATATTGATCATGGAATATTGGTGGCCCGAAACTTGTGTTCCAGAGAGTGTCACCACTTACTGATTTATATCTTAGTAAATATTGGCCTAAACTTAAGACGCAACACTCGCAACCAGAATATCGAAGGCAGTTGATTCAAACAAAAAAGACCGCATTAGCCACAATCTCTTAGAATCTGACGATGAAGAGAAAATAGAAAACAAGTTGCCGAAAGAGAGAGCAGTTGAGATAGAAAACTCTTTAAATAGTGTCGCGATGGCGAATATCAACCCCATCCCTCCTTCAAAACCCCACTCACTTCGTTTTCTACATACGTGATTTCCTTTTCCGGCATGTCCACTTGCCTTTTCAATGCCCCGAATGGTTAGTCTCAGCCTTGAGGGATGTGGCATACCGGCCCGAAATGACACCAATCCGGCCATCGTCCCTTCAGCATTTTCAGTAACGATGAAATTTCACCCAGGCACTTATGCGGTACCTCTAACCCGTAACTTACTAGTGGCCAGCGTCATCTCCAACTAAGGTCCCCGGGACTTCAGATGTGTAAGCAGAGATTCGTATCTGGAGACCTAGATCGATCTAGCCTGAACAATAAACACCCTTGACTGCGGAATCATATTGATCAGCAGACACCGGGTCTCGACTAGCTATGGGCTATCGATAATTCACAGCCTTATGCATCCTCCGGCTGTCTGTTCCCAGTTGACAATGATGGTGGGGCGGGTCTTTCCGTGAACGGGATAGCTAAAACTGGTTAAGTGACAACTACATGTGGCAAGATCTTGATTTTTGACGAACTCAAGTTTAAGGTTTGGGGGCGAAGAATTTTTCATAGTCACGAAGGATGCACTCAACTATGTAAATGACACTATGTATATTAAGACTAAGTTTTATCAAAAGTTTCAGGTCCTTATCTAGACATCACTCCCGACCAAAGCATACAGCCAGGCAACAAACGTCTCGTTTAGCCAATCGTCTAGAACTCTCAAAACCCTAAGAAGCTTATAAGCCTCATGGATCATCGCAGTCGACCCAATCGTCACCGGGCCGACCAGCTCGACCGACGATGGCGTAGAACGGCAGGCAAAGTAGAGTCTCCAGATATCACTTTCCGCTGAGATGATAGGAAGGACTGGCAGTCTTGGTACAGGATCGTTGGAATCGGCCCGGAAGCTATCCATGCGCTTGAACCAACTGGCCGCCCACACCGAAAGACGTGAGCGAGAATGGCTAATGACATCGTGGACACTCGAGCTGGCTACAAAGATACCAGACGGGGTTAACCGCATGAGTCTGTACATGGATGGAGAGATAGTTGGTACTTCACTTCTCTTGAGGTATGACCGGATCTTGGCTCGCAAATTGCTCTCGGGATCAACATGTAGACCAAGAGCGAAACCCTTCAAGAGCTCCTGTTCACCCTGGAGTTTGAGATAGGTTGTCTTTGTCAGTGAGCGATCGGACGTCGGGATTGAGATGTTGTCATCCACAAGATACTGGTAGCAGATTTGCGCTTGATCCAGCTCTTGAATTACAACACGACTCTCAGAGTCAAATGCAGCACGTAAAATATTGTGATGAACCTCCCTCTCCGTGATATTACCATTCTGCGTAGTATTGGAACAGGCTACAATGAGGGCAACTTTGTTCCCATAGTTATCAATGGATGGATGTTTAAGGTTCAAATTGGAGTAAGTAGCTCCAACATGGGAGCCATAGGCAGAATCATTCTGAAACTGGAAATCATCCAAAGTTTCAAGTTCATAACGCTTTGATGATGGAAGGTATGGAGAATTGCCTTCTATGATGTCACGAATTCGATCGAGAGTCACTGTAAAGTTGGGATCGATCTCGGATACGTAGGGCCGGATAACTTTAAATGAAGAAGTTGTTTTCCACTTGACTTCCCAATCCATGTCTTTAAATTCGACCTGACCATTCTTGCTTGGCACTGCCTCCGATTGTCTATTTTCCTGAGATGAAGCAGAAGTACTCGCTATTCCTCGAGTACCCACAAGATGAGACGAGGCACCCGAGGTGAACAAAGAGCTTTGGGTCATCCGGGACTCCGCATTCTTAGTAGAAATGTAAATTTCTGTTTTGGGCTTTTCCTCGACTGCAGAAGCTTGATCTCCGCAGTTGTCACCTGGCCGACCTATTGAAGACGGTAGATACTCAGCAAATCCGACCTTGGTATCCGTTGGGCTATAGCCAAAGTCTTTTTTGAGATTCTCTTGCGCACGTTTATGCATCCGGTTGAGAAAAGGGTGCCGTACACCGGGAATATCCAAGTATTCCCGAGGATCATCCTGCTCGCCTGGGAGCCATGACTGCTTTGACTCCGTGGCAGGAGTGGATGATGCTGCGGTCTCAGTTAAGTGATCCAGATCGGCAGGTAGATTTAGAACGCTTTCTTCTGAATCGGTATCGGCCCATCCCTTTGTCACAGTCTTAATATGAATCTCCCGCTTGTTGAGCTGCTGATGGGGAGGCCCATTAAAGTCTACTAAAGGATGCGAGACAATGCTATTCCAGTCATTTTCAATCCTCTTGGTAGGTGCAGATTTCTTCTGGATAATGATTCTAGATGGCTGGGAATTAACAGAAGAGACTGCTATCGAGCCTGCACGAGACTCCTTGGAGATGGTGATAGACTTTGCTGGGTTGCTCGAGGAACCCGGAGATGGTACATTGGCGGGCCTGATCTGCAAGCCGTTGGGCTTGCGGATCGAAAGTTTGGACGTCATATCGGTTTTGTGGTTCTTGGACGCCTGGGCCGTCATGATGGCAATTTGTAGTGGATTCTGACCGCCGGATAGCCATACACCTACATTGCTAATACTATCGGCTGGGGTAATCTCGGGCAGGTTCTTCGATGGCTGTTCAGTAACAACGGAAGCTTCGCTGGTATATTTGGGTTTGTTATTAGAGACGGAAGCGGCATAGGTCCGAATAGTAGTGGGTTGGTACTGGACACTGCTCGCTTGGGGGTTGCGACCCGTCAAAGCGGCAGGGTTGCGAGAACCAGACCTTTTAGAATTGGTCCACTTTCGATTGTGATTTGGATTCTTCATTGAGTCTGATGGCATCTTGCGAAAGTGCAATATTTCAAGATAGTAAAATATGGTTTGCTGATTAAAACGAGGAAGAACGACGTGACACAGCAGCCAACTTAAGAGGCAATGATCTCTGCACAAGTCAAGGAGCAAAAAGAGGAACGCGACCAGGGCTCAGCACAGTTCTTATTGAACTAGATATCTGGTTTCTAATTAGTGTTAAGCCCATGAGTTAATCACAGGATGTACATCATGCCTGTCATAGTTTTCTCCGTGCCACACTTGATACAATTTCCACAGCAGGAGATATTGATGCATCAGATCCTGGACTTTTACGCCAGGTGGTATAGTTGTCGGTCACACACAATCTATGATACCAAGCGCGAGGGTTGGAGTAGATGGATCAATGAACTATGGAGATTCAGATGTGGGAGTCTAACTTACTGGTTGACGATGTGATTTGAGCTAAAATTCAATGATTCAGTAGAGTGATAGTTCAGCAGTGTGCCAGATGGTGTTTGCATTTTATAGTTTGCTGGGGATGAAAATAAATTTCCTAAGATGAAATTTCTGCAGGGCGGATTCCTTATATGCAGGAAGCCGGCAGTTAGTCTGACTAGGGATCCACTTGACACTTTAAACCCTAAACTATTTAAAGACTGCATAAATGGGTCCGGACCAGCTGATTAGGAACGTGACCACTAGTGCAAAGACTAGTAATGTTAAGATTGAAAACCATTCTGATGATTGAGTGGTAATAATTCATGATAAATTTTAGGACTGGTTATTAGAACATAATGAATCACTATGTAAATTTCAGTGCATTGGCTTAATTTATGGAAATGTGATGATATTCTTGATCATTAAGATCTAACTATCAAGTCTAAAGGAGGATCATCATGAGGCTGATAATGAAATGGTATAGTACTACAAGGCCAAGTATGTAAGGTGTGGCTGCTGGGGTATGATGAATGTTGGCAGATGTGAAATGTGATTAATACAGTCACAGGTTGACATTATGGTACAACCCAATCAAATTCAAATTTAAGTGTTGCTATCAGGATTACCAAGACTAAGTGAAGCAGGATGGAGATCAACCGACCATCAACACCAAAGACTACTTGACTAATACAAAATCATCAATTCAAATAAACTAAAAGCATTGCAATCACAATTATCACCCTTGAAAACATTGATGGCTAAAACTCTATGTTTAAAGATATTTAAAAGCTATTACCAAATGCCTCCAGGCAGGCAACAGTCTGAGAACCCCTAATCATAGGGATAGACATGCAGGATGCAATATTTGGGAGGTGTCAGTATGGACCAAGGGCAGCCAAACAGGTAGCCCTCTGAATATTAGAGAGGATATAAAAATTAGTAAGTGTACGGCAGGCATCTGGGATGGTAGTAGGGCAGGCATCATCAATATTGTCCTTAATGCAGTTATAGGTGATATCACCATTCTGAGTGGTGAAGCAGAAGAAGGAGTCGGCCAGGTCACTAAGACCATCAGGGCCCCTGCAAAAACCAACCTTAGCCTCAAAGGAGGAACCAAATGTGCCTTTCAGGGTATGGCAAGCCTTAGGCACTTCAATACAATGGCTAGCAGAGGGAGAAGCAGAGGCAGTAGAAGAGGTAGAGGTCTTGGTGGTAATGGAGAAAGTACTAGGAGAAGAAGTGACAGAGGCATCAGTCATGGAAGTTGAATTGGGAGCCGCAGTGCTAGGAGTTGATAAAGAAGTAACAGGGTTAGAAGCAGGGCCAGTAGAAGCATCAGAGCTAGTAGCAGGACTGGTAGAAGAGGAACCAGAGGCTAGGCCAGTGAAGAAGCACCAGAGCTAGAAGCTAGGGCAGTGTTTCTGGGGAGAGCAGAACTATTGGAAGTGCCAGTGCTAGTAGCAGAAGTAGAACTGCTTGACAGACCAGTGGTAGTTTCAGGAGTGACAATGCTAGTAAATTTTAGTAAGATGGTTTGGGTTAAAGTGTAGACACATACATACGTGTAACCAGTTGTAGTCGAGGTGGTCAGAGCAGTGACAGTAGTGGAAATGTCAGTGGAAACATCACTGATAGTGAGAGTGACACCATCGGCAATGGTCAAGACAGTGGTTGTAGTCACGTGAGTAGACGCGACAATAGGTCGGGCCACAACCCACGCCGTAGGGCGCATAATGACAGTGCTGAGGCCGGCCATACAGAAGGTATCATAGACAAGGCCAATGCCGGCTGTGTTAGCAACAGCAACAGCCTTCATGATGAAGAAAGGCTAAGAAGGGAGAGAAAGAGAGAAAGTAAGTTTTGTAAGTAAAGAATGAGAAAGAGAAAACAATAAAATGTGAATTACAACAAAGATTTATTAGAAGAAGCGAAGAAGCAAGAGACGCACCAAGAGAAGAGAAGGCAGAAGAAAACAACCTGAAGATAAGGGTCTTTGAGTCTGGTGAAAATACTGCGTGAGGAGGAAATAGAAATAACGGATGCTGGACTGATCAGACTCGGGAGTTTTATATGTGAAAATCGTCCGAGATCACGATCAAGCCTGAGACTTCTACTTGTCTCCATGATTTTTGATTTTTTTTTCTTGGCACAAGCTCAATATTATTGGCTGGGCACATCTGGCTAAGAGAATAAATAGCAAGCTACACAATTATTCAATAATACATAGTAAACAATGTGACAATATTCTATTCCAATGTATGTGATTAGCAAGATACTTAGCGAAAAATCTTTCACGACAGGAGATAAAGACTAGAATGAGCCGGTGGGCCGCTCTGCTAGCTCTGTGAAGGTTTCTCGCCAAAGAAGTTTCAAAAATATTGAAAAGCCAAGTAAATATCCACAACATATCAATACCTCAAGACTGTTGCCATACATCAACTCTGGGCTTGGCGGGGGTCAGAGTTCCCGGCTACCGCACTTACACAGAAAAGTGGGTCCAAGTCAATTTTATGTCCCTTTTGAGACGTCCAGTCAACGACATTCTAAAAGGAACGTTTAGTTATTTCTTCTTCATACTCAATAGTGTAGCGGATTACTATTGATGTGAAAATCAAATCCAAGTATAATCATAAGGATTCTTGTTACTTACTCCTACAAATAGCAATGTCTCTCCTCTGGTCGTCAGCCAGCACAATCTTCTCTTCTCAATCCCACAGCTCCTTCACGCTCTCATTCTGTTCTTGGACGCGAGTTTTTTTTCTTATATTTTTCTTAATCCGTTTCTCTTTGAATACTCTTGTTTTAATAAAACATTCACTTTCTCTTTCACTTCTTATTCTTATCCTTCTTCTTTGTGCTTCTTCAGACAAAGCTATTTCCCGTTCGTCAATATGGCTCTCCGTAAGCTTGCCGTTCTCTCTCTTCCTGTCGCCACTATGGCCTATGACCCTTGGGCCTGGCTAGTTGGTCGTCAGGAGACCAACATTTGTACCACCATCACTTACCCGACGGTCACATCCACCACCACTGCCGACCCCATCGCCTGGAATCCCAGCACCAATGGCATTAGCACTGCTACCGGCACCGGGACTGGTATTGTCACCACCACTGTCATCAAGTCTGTCACTGACGACCGTGACGAAACCACCTCCACCACTCCCGTCGTCATCAGCTTCATGACTGCCGCTCACCAGCCCCAGACCACTGTCTTCACTACCGTCTACGAGACGGTCTGCGAGACCAGCGTCATCCCCGTCACCTACAATATCACCAAAACCTGCTCTTCCCCCGGCCTCACCACCACCGTTGTTACCATCCCCGGAGAAGTTGACGTTATCACCACTATCACTATCCCCTGCGAGACTCCCGCCTCCACCACTCAAGCTCCCATACCGTTTACACTATCGAGCTTCCCTCGCCTTGCCCCACTGGTATCATTACCCACACCTATACTGTCACTGAGCACTGCACTGAGACCGTGTGCCAGCGTCCTACTACTGCTCCTCCTCAGGGCTTCACCTCTATTGTGGTTCCTTGCTCTGTCGGCTGCGGTGAGGGCGTGCAGACCATGACCATCACTGTCCTCACCTGCCCGGCTTGCTATAGTCAGTCTGCTACTGAGACCTATGCCGTTCCCACTGCTCCCAACTCTGTTCCTACCTCTGGTGCTGCTTCCGTTCTGCTTCCGCTGCTACTTCGGTTGCCACTGGCTATGCCTCGTCTGGTACTGGCTCGGTCCCTGTCTACTGATGCTTCTTCATCGGTTGCTTCTTCGTCCTCTAGCCAAACTTGCACCGTTGGTGAGGAATTTTCTGCTCCTTTTACTGTTCCCTCGCCTTCTGATGTCATCACAGCCAGTGCTGGCTCCGTTGATATCCAGATTACTGTTGCTGCCATTTCGGTCTTCGTGGCTTTGTGGAACATTGCTTAAATGATGAATTGTGACTATTTGAGGTTCATGTCAATTGCCCGCTCTAATGTAGTTATAGTCTATATTGGTGGATTAGAGTATAGCATTTTAATTGGTGCCTGATTGCTATAACTTAGAAGTGATTTCTATACATTCATTCTCAAATTATATTACATCGGGTAATCTTTAACCCATGATGTATGTTCCAGGGGTAGCTCAGTTCCCAATCTGACCCACTTTCTCAATTAATCCATTTAGCATGTGGATTAAATATTGATGATATATTCTTTTTTGAAGTTAGTCGGATATCAATGATTCTGAGGAGAATATTATAATGCTTTACATAACTCACAACTTCTCTTAGTTAATATTTCCTATAAATGTGGCTGATAGGTTTACCATTTTCTGGAGGGGTACTATTACTACACCCGATGTAAATAGCCTATTTAAGTTGAAATGACTCATGGATGTTTTCCCTTTTGGTATTTCCATTTACTGATCTAGAGCCCTGGAATTTTCTATAAGTACCTACATGTCCATGTCTTCCATAGCTAGAAATTCTATTATTATTATCATCACCATTCATATCTTTCAATATACTATCTTCTTCAAGTCTTCTTGCTTTATTGTCTTTTCCTATCCTCCTTCAGGTTTTCATCCTTCCATTGTGTAAACTTCTAGTCCCCTTTGCCTTGATTCATTCTTAAAGAGGACCACATTCCCGACACCAACCACTTCTCTACTTGATAAAAAAT
The DNA here is from genome assembly GCA_017139545.1 of Ambrosiella cleistominuta. Classification (NCBI taxonomy): domain Eukaryota; kingdom Fungi; phylum Ascomycota; class Sordariomycetes; order Microascales; family Ceratocystidaceae; genus Ambrosiella; species Ambrosiella cleistominuta. The sequence continues at coordinate 145,476 of JABFIG010000005.1, forward strand.
ATTTGCACCGAGAATGTTTCCGTATACCTTCTCGCAACCCCTCATGACGTCAGATTCACAATTTCCACATTCTCTCATCACTGCCTGTGGGCAGTGCAATAACATCTAATTCCTGCTTTTTCCCTGTATAGATCGACAGAATTCTAACACAATCATCAATCATGGCAAAATCATAGGGGTCTCATCTTTTTGTCTCCTACATCTTCGCTTCCCGAGAGGACAGCAGATTTGTTCGCTTCTGCGGCCCTCCTGTTCCTGCCACTACCGAAGCAATAATTGATCTGCTCTTTTGTGGGCGATGAAGATTTCGTAGTGAGTCTGGTTTGTATGATGCTGGAGTGATTCAAGGAGAAACAAGTATTCTTCATTGGATACGAAAAGCGGTGAGGTTGGGGACTAATTGAATGCATATGTATGTCTCGGGCAGGGACATCGATTCCGATCGGGAGCACTATACAGGGTTGTTTTTATGTCGTTAACCCTAATGTGGTGTTTATCAATTGTCTTGATCATTTTCGTGATGCATAATTATATTTGTAAATAAGCCACTAGTCACAGTATCTTGACTAGGCTGTGTCTTGATAAATAGGAAGAATCTTGTATCAATCTTATAGTCTTCTATTACAGTGATTTTGCGAAAATTTGCTTTAATAACTGATGATAACTTGTGAGAGTATTTGGAACCCTAAATTGCCAACATTGCACCAAAACCCAACTTCATTTATGAACTTTATATCTTCTCAGTTAAACCGTAATACCATGAGTCAGCACGCAAACATTTATTCTTCCAAACACATAGATGTTCACAGGGAAACTGTATCCGCTCACTTCCATGGTTGTCCAAAGTCCTGTAAGGGTAAAATGAAAGCAGACAACATGCTCAATGCTCCTACAGACACTCAACTCAGCCGAAAGCTACAAAGTGGGGCTGTATATGGCAAAGTAAAAATATTCTTTTGTGGCACCGGTTTGAAAATTTTTCGGAGGCTGAGACTGCATTAACTTGGTTCAATGGAACATCCAATAACGGCCTATACGGTTCTGTAGAGAGCCGGGTGTGTGCTGTGCGACTGTTGGTTTGTGCATGCGTGCATATATGGCAGGAAAAAAATGAACTAGCGGTGGAAATCATTGAGATTCAATATTGAGGGAAATTCCGAGTGCATATACTGTTACAGGAGGTGCATCTGAGAGAATTCAAGTGCTGACTTTGGAATGGCTCATTACTTTTGCGATGTTTCTAGATAGTCGGATACTTGGACGCAAGTCAGTCTATAATCATCAATACGGGAAGAGATCTTCCACTATAATCGACATTATCAGCAATATCATTCCCACATAACATCCATCATCACCTCTGTAAATGTGATTATATGAGATATCTTGTACGACTATAAATCAAAACATGTGATCAACGCCCAACCATTTAACCTTGTTTGTACCATCCGTGCGCTGGAAATAGATTCACCTTCTCTCTTTTATCCATGGCAGGGCCTTCCATATCCGGACGTTTCACGGGCGACTGGCGGTTAATCGTGTACCGAATTGGGCGGTCTCGATGGTAAAACTTGGCCAGCAAGGCACGGGCCTAGGGAGGGAACCGAGATTTCCAGAAGGAATGCGTGGATATGAGAATAGGAAACATCTTAGGTGGTTTATATTGAAACAGGCCATGATATGCGCAGCAAAATCATTAAAAACTCATGATATGTGGCCCTTCGACTCAGAAGCAAATATGTGATTTATGGATCATCATGTGGGCTCAAGACAACTGTGTAGATCCGGCAAATTTTCGCAATATTTACATATTAGGCTAAGGGGTGGGTTGGTGGATATCAAAGCCTGGCAATAAAGCATAGATACAGAAAAAAAAAGTTAGCATTAACCAAGAGATATTTAAACAAATATTTTACCAAAACCATGCGAGGTTATTTCACTGAACCTTGACTGAGAAAAAGAGGTTTGTCGGCCATCTCACGGGAATTTAACATCAACTTGTTTCATTGCGTTTCATTGGAACATCGGGGGCATATGGTTGGTGAATTGATATCTTGTTATCAGATATGCATTTTTCAGTGTCGGTGACGACCAGACAAAGCGAATGTCGAGTTTCAATTGGCCATGAAAACTGGTGACTGTCAGATTTACAGTTTTCGTGGAATTTCAATAACAATCAGTGTAGTCATCACAGATATGTACAAACTGAAAAATAACTTCCATTTATTTAGTGGAGAAAATGATGTTGAGGTTTGTGAGATCTTTAATCCCAGTGTTTGTCATGGAGATCTACGCTCTTGGGAATCGCTTAAGTCATCATGGTGTTGAGACCTGAAATTATAAATTCAACTCTTAGTAATTGCATTTATATTCTTTTGTGGCAGAATACAGTTGTTTAGAGTCATTCAGATCGGCTGATGCATTATAGAATTATTTCACGCGCAACACATTTTGCGTAAACTGCAAATTACCTCAAGTGTACCATCCCGACAGACTGGATTTAGATATTCGGGTAGCTAGTGAATATTGTAATCAAGTTCCATATATGTGACGCAAGCAACGCTCAGACATCAAAATTCCATCTTCCAAAATCTATTGCTGTGCATACGCGGCAAGTATGTCTGCTTTACTGCAACTTTCGAAAATATACAAGTAAAAGCTTACACTACACACTGTTTCATGCGTCATTTTATTGAATTGTGTCCTTTATGTTGTACGAAAGAGTGATGTTTAATAATCTTTCTCTATTTGTGCAACATGAATTAGAGAACGGTAGGTGTATTAGTTATTAACACTTGTATTGATGATTTGAAGATGTTGGATCTATACCGGACCACCCGGGACAAAAATGGCTGGAAAAACAGCGGAATTGAATGAAACACTCAATTTAGAAGTATTATACACCAGTCTTTCTTATATACAGGATCATCAAAGTTGAACTAATATATAACTGTGTGTGGTATATATCAGCACTTCCCCACTTTGATAGATATCTAACTCCCTACATTTAACCTGTGCCGGGCGCTAGTGCCGTCCGGCGCGGGTTAGCGGGTGATGATGAGAACAATAACGATTGCACTAATTGCCACAGAAACGAGACCCTTTAACAAAGAAAACTGAATGTCATATATAGTTCAACCTCTAGAACCATTATACGAATGTAAATATGCATGTACGAAAATTTGGAAATTACTAGGTCCACAGCAAAACGAAAGTTGCTTGTAAAAACCAACAAAAATGAGCCCATGTCAGTAAAAGTAAAGACCTACAACTTTATCAACATTAATACTCATAAGATGCAATTAGTACTGATTGATTGCTCTGGGGTTGTAGATTATTATGCCATTGTTTGTATCTTGAATTATAACCATTTGAAAATATAGCATTTTAAGCCTATGATATCATTTTTATTATTTGTGTCAAGGTTTTAAACTTTGAAGTCCAAAACTACCAACTTTAACATTTTTTATAAAATCAACCAATATAAATATTGTAAAATAGCGACTAGATTTAGATTCCTTGCTAGATTCTCTATTCTATACAGAGTTTTAAAACTTTTGGTCTTGAATTATTCAGTTGATGATATCTGATATTATTCATAAAATTTTCAAATGACAGCGTAATATTGATTTTTATATATGCATGAATTTTACAAAAAGGGTTATAACCCTATTAATATAGGCCATTACAGGGCAGATGCCACATCTACAGAAAGGTAGCCTACTATAATATCAAAATTACCAGTGCGCTGTAACTGAAATCGGTGCTGTTTTTTGCTAGTTTTTACAAGTGGCTTTCGTTGCCGTGCGCCTAGTAATTCCCAAAGATTTGTTGAGAAGTCGTTATGAAGAAATCTCAACTACTGAATATCCCATTAACCATGACACCAGTATCCGATGCATTTTTTTCTTTGGTGTTAGGTTTAGGCGACAGCTTAAATGAGTAAAAAGAGAATTTTGTGCAGGCTCTGATCTGATAGCTTGACCAGCTGATAAATCGTGATCGGGGTTTAGACCCACAGCTCAGAACCATACGTGCACCAAACCATCTCGTGAGCTGAGCTGGATGTAACCCTTTTTTTTTTTTTTCAAAAACTCCAAAATATCAAGATGTACATAGACACAATGATTCAGAGAGATCTTCTCACATATACCGCGACTTGACAACGATTACGATTCCTGGAAATCGGAACAAGTTAGAACTTGTATCTGATGGTTGGATGATCACGGATACAAATGGTCCATCACAGAATGTGAGCTCTTTAAGCTCCCGCCGTCCGAGTATTTAAATCCGTAAAATGTTCTACCCTTTTTCTTAACCCCATTAAGTTGAAAAAAAGTGATTCAACTCATATGCTACAGTTTTTTTTTCTTTTATTTTCAGGCTGTACGCACGCTCAAAGTTTCCCGTGTGTCCATATATACACAACTGTAAATACAATAATACCGTCCTTAAACTGTCACCCACAGATTTTGAGGCCCCCCCCCCTCCTCGCGCCGCCTCCCTCCGAACCCAATCCAAGTCACCAATCACCACCATCAAAGCTGCGTCCTTTCCTTGTTCTTCGTGCTTGGCTCTTCCTTCCTCTTTACATTCTTGACATTCCCATATCCGCTCACCCCTCTTTTTCCAATTGGGATCCATTATGCCTGGGCTGACACGAGCTGCAATTCACCTCTTTTTTGACAAGGGAAGCTACCCGTGCTCCAAACGAACAAAACTTCCAATCGGAACCGATTTGTTGGCAGCATAGGGGCTTTTCTTGCTATTGCCTATTTTATAAAAACAACTGCCAGCCCGCATCTCATAGGACCGTGACTTCCATAAATTTCCCTTGGCTTGCATATGAGAACCATCTTCTTTCTGCCACCATTACAAATCTTGAAAAATTTCGACTCAACAAAAATTTTGAACTTATCTCGGAAAACACGCCACATCTTTTTGAAACAAATACTCAAGTCGAATACAACAAACTGTCGATATATCACATCAAATATTACCAACAATCTGTCAAAGAATTGACTAACCAGCTTTAAAAACTGATACTGGTGAGTATCCTCCCTTTAACCAGACAAGCTGTGCAAGTATCTGAAATGTTTGACGGCCAGTCGTACGCTTTTGGGTTGTCCTCTGAGCTGGATTTTTAGACCCAAAGGACACAACTCCTGGCCCATTCACTTCCAATCCTCGTCCAGTGACATAGTAATTCATCAGTATCCAAATATCTAGGTGACCCTGCTAACCATGTATCTTCCTTTTTCACCCCAGGTTCACTGACATAAAGTCATTTGGCTCCAGCCAACGAGAAAAAAAAGTATATTTCAAAAGCTTCTGACTTCCAGTCACAATCGATTTTCTGAACTTGGACTTGTCTCAAATAAATTTGTGATCTACTCATCGAAAGAACGTCATTATTACGTCTACCAACCACTCGGCTCTATCTTGCCCATAATAATTGACCTTTTGCGCCCATCTTTGTCGGGCCAAGAATATACGACCAACATCCCTGGACCGACTCAACACGTCGCAAACGACCCTAGCCCCCCGGAGTTTGCTATTTACACCGACCTGAGATCGCTAAGATAAAGAACGTTGATATATCTTAGAGATATCATCGACAATATAACTCGCTACTCTCAAAATCAAAAAATCCTACTTACTGGGAAGATAACGGATGCTATCAGAGCGTATCGTTTTAATCAATACCACTTCATTCTACTCTCCCGCGCACCACGCGAGTCACGCAACAGCTTGTGTAACTAGCGCGTGTCTCGGCAAACCTTAAGAATATTTGAGTATTTGAACAGCATCTGGTCACCTATCGCAGACTGTCACGATCAGCTTACCAATATTTCGACTACTGGCAGATTTCAATCTCACAGTTTCTGCCATACTTAATGCAGATACGGCTATATAAACGTCGTGGCCGTTGCGAAACTTAAAATACCGTCTGTTGGTCATCAAGGCCATCTTATAGAGTGTAACCACCGTCGGTGCATGAGGGGACCATCCCCGTCTCGGAACACAGCTCGAGAAGATCTGATTTTCTCCATATCCATCATATCACATTTTATGGGTTAATGCCCCACATCATTTTACATTTAAGACTTCATTGATCTGTTCTGTCTGTTTCGTTTGCATTTTCGTTCTGTTTCCACATTTATTGGCCTAGAAGCTTCTAACAGCTCGGTCATATTTATTATACGTTTTCACAGCTTATTTTATACTAGCTGCTATTCTACTCTCACGAGATTTTATACGTTTAACACGCAGATTAGACTCGCTGCATTGTCTGCTTGTCTCTGCTGTGTCTTTGAACTTGGTGTTCATTTGCTTGTATCCATTGTCGGATTATTGAGTCATTTGATTGCTCATCACTTTCTTTTGGCAAAGGCCCACACTTTTTGTATTTGGATTTTTGATATCTCCTTTCGTGAAGGGAGATTTCTGAGCTTACGCAAAGTTGGATCGCATGTACAACTTTATTTACTCTTCTCGTCAGTGCACCGCTACTTGCACTTGCAACTTTGTGAAACCCGAAACCGGATATGCTTGCCACTCGTCATACTCAGCCATGATGTCCCAGGATACTGATTTCAACGAGGCGAATGCAGGTAGTCTGACTTCCTCGCCCCAGAACCCATTATTCATTTCTGGAGCTCAACCTTTCGAACAGGAGGACTTTGAGATTAGCCCGTACTCGGACCAATATCAGCAATGGAACACGCAACCGCCGACCTCCATGGCTACCCAGGAGGTTCCTACTGTTCCTCTTCCCGGCAGCTTGCCCTTGATGCAACCTATGCCGCTGGCGCAGCTTGGCTTCGACCCTTCTCTGGTAACTTCAACCAGTGCTCACTTTGCTCAACAGTCACTGGATGAACAATTTCCTGCGCAGCAAATTTTCCCAGAGAACCTTACTAGACCTCCTTCTCGTTGGGACTACCCTTTAAACGACACTGCTTCTGGATGGGGAAACGGTGATATTTGGAGAAATGGCGTTGACCAGTTTGACATGGCCAGCTGCCTGAGCACCATTGACCCGACATCGCCAACCTTGTCAAACATGTCATTCGGTACTAACCCGTCAGTAGTGTTTTCGCCTTTGTTCTCTGATTCTCACAGTGACTTCACCGGGTCTCACTCCGTGCTGCCGACTCCCTCGACTACTCCGGTGTCTATCCTATCGCTGGGCCCGGGTCAGATCCCGACTCCCTCTGGAACTCCTTCTCAGGCGGATGTTATGTCACTCTCCATGACCCGGACTACAACTCCTACTGGGATGATACTATCGGCCAGCAGGGCTCCTGCCATTAGTATGTCGGCTTATCGTCAAGCCCAGTCTCCGTACCCTCCTCCTCCTCTGGCACCACCTAGCCGGGCGCCTTCTCGGGTTCAGACTACGCCGATTGCACCTCCTCCTCAGCGTGTCACTACCCCTCAGACTGTCAATGGTCCTACAGTTCCTCCTCGCACTTGCACTCCGATTCGCACCCCGGCAACTGAGCCCATCCGGAAGACGCCTGTTTCCAGCCGCACTGGTACCAACCAGTGTGATGTCTGCAACAAGCGCTTCCAGCGGACCAGTGAACTCAGCAAGCATCGCAGATACCATCTCAAGGACCAACGTTGCGAGTATGAGGGCTGCACTGCTGCCTTCAGCACCCGCAAGGACCTGAAGCGTCACGTCAACAGTGCTCATGCTACTTCCAAGACGGGCCACGTCTGCCGTATGCCGGGCTGTGGCAAGAATGCTACCAGAAAGGTCTACAACCGTTCTGACAACTTCCTTCGTCACCTACGGACTGCCCATCTCCATGACAATATTGATGTCAATGTTGCTTTGAATGATTGGTTTGATGATTCGTCTAGCAGCTCTGAGGGTAAGGCGGCCAAGGAGTAGAAGGAGATTCTTGGTTGATTACTTTTATATGACCCCTCTCCATTCTTATTCATTATTATTTCTTTTGTCATCTTTGTTCTATTTGTTATCTATTCTGCTTCTCAAATTCTCATCTATACCCATTCTGATTCATTTTGTTCTCTGGCGTCTGATATCGTTTGCGATACTAGCATATGCCTTTTATACTTTCTTGTACTTTCTGTTGTCTGGGGATCTTATGTTTTGGAACATATAATATTGGTATAGAAACAAGAGGACTACTCCTTCGCTTCACTGGCTTTCTTTATTTTCTTTTTGCTTGGTTTTTTCGGCTGGTTTCTCGGCTGTACTCTCGTTTAGGGATCTACATTTTGGTATTTTTTTATATTTCATTTTGAAGAACCGTATTCGCTGTCGAATTTCGAGTTCACTGTTGGCTGTTCACACGGCTCCGGTGACTTTAGAAGTTGCCTCAAGGTGACGATACTTCCGTATTTTTTGTATTCTAGTTTTGGTTTGTTGTCTTTGGATAACTTGAGTTTTCACTCATTTGTTATATTAGAAATTTAAGCTTCTTTTACCCATTAAATCTTGGTCAACATCCATTTCTTCCGTAGTGACCTTTTGTGACTGTTAGTGACGTTTTGCCATTCGCCTGACTGGTACACTCCTTGTTTCAACACGCTTCTCCAGCCTTGTCCATCCTCTCGGGGACACTCTATTCCATGCATGCATGTCATCATTAATGATACGATCTCTCACACCGCTTCTACATGCTTTGAAGGGACGATGCAAGGTGCTGCTACTGGAATCTCGACCCGCCCTAGAAAGCAATGGTCTCAAATATCCTGCAAGACGCATGCCATTCAACATTCCCTTGCTGATCACTGTCTCTTGGGGTCACCATTTTATTTAACTAAAACATGTACATTTTCAGCTGGCCTACTGAAAATAAAAAAGGAAAATCCAAATAATAGCTCGCAGCATTATATTGATTTTTCGATCCGCGTTCAATATACTGAATAACTCTACAATGCAATACAACCCTGTTTGTGCCCACTCTAGAAGAACTTCCCCTTCAGCCCTGCCATAAACATATTCTTTTTCTGTTTGTTCACATATTTCTGCGCATCCTCCGCCCAACTGGAACTTGCGTCCGCCAGCCCGTCCACCCGGTTATCCAAAATGTTTAACTTTTCCGTCCGCTCATTCAGTTGCCTCGTCAGGTAATCGCCCCATCCCTCTGTTTGCTGCGCGGCCGCTCCAATCTTGGCTGTGGATATCCCCTGACTGGAACCCCCACGGCTACTGACACGCTCTTGTTCAACGGCAGTAGCGGCGGCTGCAAGCATGCGTTTGCTGGGCGGGCGGCTTGCACCGCCGATGAGGAGGTCGAAGTCGGTGAGGGAGATGTACTGAGTGCCTGCGATCCACTGGAGGGATGAGATGGTCGGACGAGGAGGAATCTCGAGGTCGGGGTTGATCATGATGTCTTCTGAGGGCGGCAGAGGCCTGCCGGTACCCCAAACATGGAGAGTAGCTAACTGGCTGGGGCCCGTCCAGGCGGTGAGGTGGCCGGTTCGGGTGATCTGGGCAGTGGTGCTGCGGGAAGGGTCTATCATAGGAAGGGAGGCTTTGCCAATCTCTTTGAGGCCAGGTAAGCTGTAGGCGCGGGTAGTCATGTCACCAAACAGACCAACGACCGCAGCACTGTCTACACTATCAAGATATGTGACATTAGCAGCATCACACAGGATGTCATCGAATGATTTGGAAGCACCTTTGCTGTTAGCAGGCTTGAAGAGTCGAATCTCAGTTTGAGTGACTGTTTAGGAAATGTTAGCAATGAACGTAACGTTAAAAATATATCATACATAAAGTTACGTACCTGCGACAAGCAGACTATGTACTTGAACGTTGTTCCGCAGCCCAGCCACAGTAGCACCTGTAGCCAAAGCAGGCTTGCCAAAATCAGCAATAATGGGGCAAAGAGAAACAATCTTGTCTCCAAAGTTGACTGCACCGGCAAGCTGCGCAGTGTAACCATCGCCCCCGGGTAATATTCTAAAAGTTCCGACGCGACCCAGCGAGGTACCAACAAAGCAAACGATGCTGGAGTAGGAATCGCCTTCCAAGGTCATGACACTAAACTCGATGGAAGTAGGCCACTCCTTCACGGGAGCAGCGGAAGACTTGCGGTGATTGCCGATAAAGGAAGATCTTTTGTCTGGTTTGGTAAAATCGGCGACAGATGCGGACAGGATGATGCGAGGCCCGCGGAGATCGAGTATGCTGAAGCCACCGTTCTCAGAACCAACACCAATGAACCCGACATCTGATACCTTTATGGCTGTGACACGACCCTGATCCATTTGGTACAGATATGAGGGCATAAGACCAGTCTTCAGGTTTGGCTCTGAGCGAGGCGAAATGTCGTTGACAGACCCAGATACTGGCTCCAGATCCGCCATTGGGATCTCTTTGCCTAGGTTCCGGTTCTCAGCCCACCTGAAGATGACAACTTCGCCTTGACCAGTGCCAACAGAAAACTCACCAGTGCCTGTTGCCAAGTCCATGGCGGAGATTTCAATGTTTTCATACCGATTCAAAGACCTGGCCATATCAACTTGGAGCTGATTTGGGTTTTCAATCTCATCACCATGTCCAATATCCCATAACCGAATAGTGCTGTCGCCATGGGCTATCTGGACGATACTCCGATTCTGAGCAGTGTGGCGAATCTTGTTGACCCTAGCACCTCCGCGGATCAAAGGTTCACCAGTGTTCCGCTTTTCCACCATCCCCAGCCAACGAGTACGGTCAACCGGTGAAATGTGGAAGCGAGTGACATATGGGTGAACCAACATCAATGAAGGATGCAATATGTTAGTCGGTGTAATCGGGAATCCAGATGGGAATGACAGGGTAACCAGCTCGCCGGAACTGAGCAGTGCAATGATGGCTGTCGGGTCATGTGCCCCGGAAAAGTGGGGACTAAAGCGAGGACACAACACGAAATCAGTCAGCGTGGCACCAGTGGGAATAGGCAGGTTCGTCTGCTTCTTTGCCTTGAAGTGTTCCGAGAGCAGTTGCCACGAGGATGTCGCATAGGTGGGGCTCGGGCCAAAGTCAAGGAATGTCAACCCCATAGAAGCATTATCGACGGGGTTTCCTCCGGCAATCAATAGCCCGGTATCATCGGTATTCTCCTTGCAGCACCAGGCGATCTTTTTGAACGGATCTACAGGCATAGGCTCCAGGATATTACTGACTGGCTTGTCAACGTCGAGATCCATCAAACTGCGCGCCATCAAGATGCGTCGTTCTTTCGGATCCCAGAATACAAGGCTACCATCCTCATGGGCTGTAACAACGTATGTGCCCGAGGGATGCCACGCCGCCTGCTGAATCTGAGGGTTACGCACAACCATAGAATCCACACTGTTACCACCCGGAGCTCCGACGGGGAGAGTGTAGTTCAGGAAAGTTGTTGGTACGGCCTGTTTGAAGCTGTAAACCACTGCGCCATGAGAGTAGACGATCAACATCTTCCCCACATCACGGGGGTGCATCTTCAGGTCTACTAGTGTTGCGCGCTGTGCTGCAGGCGCCAATCTGTTCTCAAGCGCATGTTTGCGCCAAAAGTTGGGCAACCGGAAATTGTTTGTTAGATTTTCGCGGTCAAGATCATAAGCAAAGACATCGCCGTGGGTGGTGCCGATGAAAGCCCAATCCAATATAGGATCAGTCAACAAAGCGGCGACCTTGCCGGGGATATTGCAACTAGCTTTCTTGGAGCCAGTGTCGAGATCCCAGATTGCCAACTCTTCGCGCGAGTCGACGGTGACTAGGCGATTCGCTGTAAACTGAATATGGACAATGGAGACCCGACGGGTGGGCTCGATAGTTCGGGAGACTCTTTGGTAACCAAAGATGGAGATTGTGCCGGGTCCGAACTTAGTGTCGTTGGTGCCGACTGCAAGTAACGCTTGCACGGGATCATAAGCAAGACAGTTGATCTGAGAGCCGATTCCATGGCGTTCTTGGTAATCTGGAAGAAGTGAATCGGGCAAGATACCCTCGGACAGGTTTTTATCGAGACCGACTTGTTTCCCGCGCAAGAATGTAGCCATGGTGTGGGCTGGTAAAGTGTTGCCTAGTTGTAATTTTATTTTGGATAACTTGATGCGCCGAAACAATAGAAATGTCGTGTCGTTGATTTGATGGAGAGAAGTCTAGTGGACAGGGGCGGATATTGTGTAAGTTATTTCAATGTTTAGTTATGACGCCGGAAACTGATGCGATTGATGAATGACGCTCCAGAATGAAGATGATCAAAGAGTTGAATTTGTCCTGTGTCACTGATGTTGGTCGGGGTTGGCTCAGTACCCTGATTCTCTTTTGAGTGGGGCCGCATGATGACGTAAGTGGAGCGATGAAGCTTGTCCGAAGCCGATTTATCCGGGTTATTGTTGCCATGTTGCTGGAATTTATGATAAAATATCATTTAGAAACTTTCTAATCCCTCAAGCTCTGTAAGGTTTGAACTATCATTGTATTGCAGAGTACTTTTTGTTTTACGAATGACTCAAATTACCTGAAGTTTGGAGCTATATGTATAATTAACCCCAACCCTAATACAATATCTAGATCTTGTACCACATGAAACTGACCATATATTGAAATCATGTTAAATTCCTAAAATACTGTTGCAAGAAATGCGGAAACGCAGCCACACAACCTATGACCCTAACCCCGAAAAACGAAACTCCACAATTATCCGCCGCAACATTCCCTAAACCCTTCTTGACATTACTCAAATATACCACATATTTTGAGTAAAGCGCGGGTTCTTGACTGGTCCACCAAGGGGCATCAACTTGAAATTAGTCGTATCCTGCCCCTGGCCACCGGCACCCTGAACCTGCTGCTCAAACTGCATACCGGTCTCACCAGTACGAACCACATTTGAACGCTCGTGCGCGCGGGCTCGGTTGCCAGCGAGATGCGCGTAGTAGATTGCGGGGTGTAGAGACACGGCGCAACTAGATCGCATATACTGGAAACATGCCTCGTAGACCCAGCTGTGCAGCTGGGACGGGCTGCAGTTGCTCTCGTCCATGATAACATTGTAATGCACGGGTCTGGCGGTGCCCTGGATGGCCGAGTGAGAGCAGAGATAGAAGTCGTGCTGACGAGGGTGCGTGATGTCCCGCTCAACAACAATGCCGGGCAGAGGATTCTTGTTGTGGTCGACAGCAGTGGGAGTGGAAGGGAAGAAGCGGATGTGGTGGTACTTGGTAGCCACGATGACCGTGAACTTGGGACTAGTGCCCAGCTTCTCCTTGAACCAGTTTTTAACAACCGCGACCTCTTCATCTAGAACCTGCTGGAACTGACCTTCCGAGACACCATCGCGCATGTAAAAGATGGTCTTGACCATCTTGGGATCTAACGCCACAGCGGGTATCAGTCTGTTAAGCAGACCACGGGCGTTCTCCGGAGTCAAAATCTCCCTGCGGAAGCCGTTGGTCTCAACGGCAGCAGCATACTTAGAGCAGAAACGCTCAACCGACAGAGTCATTGAGGCCATAGACGGCGTAGACATACCGACAGGCGCATGGGAGACATCAACTCCCATGAACAGGGCAGGAGCCAGCGGAGTACTGTTGATACCATCAACAGTCGAGGTAATGCCACCGAGCTTGGCGTTGACCTTCATGGCCACGTTGGAGTGGTACTGCGGGTCCGACTTCCTGACATGTTTTAGCAACAGGCACTGGGTGACGATACCGACACGGCAGTCGGCAGCCTTCTTGACAGCCTCATACCTGCCGCTTTCAGAGCGAGAGAGCACGACAAAAATGATGTCAGCACGCTCACCTGGGCGGTTATCGCACAGAAGCCGGTTAAACTTGTCAATCGAAGCGGCCGCATCGCGTTCCAGCTGCCGAATTTGAGGCTTCTTATTGACGAATCTGCCACCATGGGTCTCGTAACATCTTCTGAAGTCATCGGCAAACTTCTCGACGGTGCCGGCTTGGGCTCCCTGATCGAAGAGGAAGCCCCAGCGGGTAATGGGGTGCGTGTTGACGGCCTTGAAGCGAAGGCCACGGAGATCCCAACGGGCCTTGGGTGGAGGGCTCACCAGCTTACTACCATACTCAACCTTAGGAGCAGGCAGCAGGACAGCCTGGGTCTTGATAAATTCCCGGCTCACCTGGATACCAAAGTGCTTGAAGTAGGGGTCGCTGCCCCACTTCAGGGTGTTGCATCCCTTCTCAATGGCTCTCCGGCGCTCCTCGGGCTTGGAGATGGCAATGCGGATCATCTTGGAGGTCATGTCCGGATCTAATTTAAACGGGAACCGCTGCAAAGGGGCAACCATGCAGAGTTCAGGGGCGATAAGTACTCCAGGCTTTTGAGTCTGGATCAAAGGCCAGTCTGGGTACATCAAGCGGACGCCATACTTGGCCTTGCAGAAGTCTACGTAGCGGGTCATGACTCCCCCATGTTCAAACCGGTAGGTCTTGGCCGTCAGACCCTCGGCACCCAAGGCCTTGTTGTGGGCAAATCCGTTCATCGTATGTCTCCAGTTAATCCCCAGCTTGCGCTGAGCTTCACAGAGAATATGAATTTTGGAAATCCGACGCAGCTCTTGCATCGTTTCCGAGGGATTGCCGTTCTTGTCAGGCCGGAAGAACTGGACCAGCTCATGGGGGTCAGGCATGCCTATGATGGGGGGATTAAGTGTCAGTTTCAACTCTCTTTTCCACAGTGAAGGTCCTTGGTACTTACTGGCGTAGTTCCAACGCCACTGGCAGTATTTTATCGTTAAATCTATAACGGAACATCCATCCGCCCAAAAGGCGGTATTAACAACGTCAACGTTGATACCTAGCCCGATACCGGTGCCACTAACCGATGTCTACATAACAGTCAGTACGTAACAAATCAGAATAGTGTCAGTTGATCGACGAACCTGGTTCAGGCGCACGGAGGCGTATGTCCCCTTGGCAGCGTAGACGTGAGGGGCCAAAGGCTTCGCGTCCAAGGTCGCCTTGTCGTAGAACTGGCGTTTGATGGCCAGACTCTTCTCCGAGGGATATTGGCGAATGAGATGTTCAAAGAAGTCTAGCGTAGAGGATTGGCTGTTAGTATAGGGTCGAATGACGTTTCCCCCGATGGTAAAGATTAAATGGGCTGCGTGAGAACTCACTTAGAGCTTCCAGGACACTATTATCCATATCCATTTTGCCTTCGACATAGAGGGTGATCATCCGAGGGTCAATTTTTGTGGTGACACGAAGTTTTATTTCAATCTTATTTTTGCCCTTGTTGTTAGGATTTCCGGCATCAAGATCAATAGTTACCGTTTTTCCGTCAAGATTCATGGTGGACCTGGCATCAATAGTTAGCGGTATGCTTCAGGTGCATTCGTTGAGGCTGTCGATGCTACTTACCAGCCCAACTTCTTCCCATTGTGAAGCCACGGAGCGCCGCCGACTTCTAGGGATTCCTTGGAACCCTCCTGTTCCCAGGCCTTTTTAATGAGGGCTTCAATATTTTTGGGCTCTCTCTCGCCGAGGAACTTGGCGGAGACCTGGAGAAGAGCAAGTCGGTCAGTATGTTGTCCGTATGTAAGGCGTTGAGATCTTTAAGTTGGCTTACATCATATTGGTATATGGGTTTGTCCATCTGTAGCTTCTCGATGGCAAATTGGTTTATTTGGACTTCAATTTTACGGGCCCGTGGATTATTATTGAAGCCACGTCTTTGGGAAAATTTCATTGAGGCTAACTGTAACGGCAATATGAGTTAGCTCATAGGTTCCCAAAGGAGGTCCGTCTACTATCACAAGCAATGACTTACATTGGGATAAGCCTCAGCAGGGAGATCTATTCGAGTATTTTTATGAGCGCCGCTCTGGCGGACCTTTTGCCCATCACTGGGCTTGGCGGCGCCAGCATCCATTTTCTTTAGAGTTCAAGATATTAAAGAAGATTCGCTGCGCGGTTGTCGGAATGGATTTTTTCCTACTAGATGCAGAACATCGGTGTTAAATTTTGTGGGATATAACGTTATGAAAAAATCTCCGAAGAAGTAATTTAGAAAACTTTTCTCATTAGTGTAGAGGGGGGACTGGAAACTCACCAATTCAATGAAATTTAACCTGTTTCTTTAATGAAGAACGCGTGGTAGAGAAAGGAAAGATGGGAAGTGAATTTCAACTCAGCAAGTGGCAGTATATATACACGTCAACTTGACTCTCAATCAGCCAGCTTTGCAAATATTATGCTCGGTTGGATATTTTGCTTGCATACATAAACCAGACGCAGCTGCAGTCTTTAACATGCATGTTGTGCAAGTGAAAAAGTCTAACTGCAGTTATGTTGGCAACACTGCCTTAGTCTATGACAACTTTGGCTGTGGACTGCTATGTCGGTTTGGTAGATACCCAATGTTTCCAGGGACTATTATATGTTTGGTGGATGTCTAAGACTACCATAACCAAAGCTTCTGGTCCAATATAAATCATGCAGCTAGTCGCAAGGCCTCTGTAAGATAAAAGAGACGTTAACTCCTGGGCGGGGTTCTGACACCAGCATAGAAAGTGTCTAATGAACTAGCGGTCAGAAAATTAGTCTGGCATTGCAAACAATTAAATAGATTTTTTCTATCTGATACCGATAGTTTGGCACTTTTTGTCATATACACATGGCCATTCTGAGTTTGTCGGCTAGGTCAGATCCACTCAAACCCAATCCAGCCGTAGTGTAACAAACTTTCCTTTTTTGTCAATGTGTGTAACCACTGCGCAAGGTTGATGTTCCTGCCCAACAAGAGAAAAATATCATTACTAGGACTATAACCTCAGCCTAGACAAAGTACCTTAGACATATTTCGGGACCAAACTGGACCAGACTGGATGGTGTTTTCGTCTGTAAAATGTCATTAGTTCACAATCATAAAATTGCCGAGATGGAATTCGTGTTAACTATGCGGTTATCAGCGAGATACAGCTTAATTCTTCGTTTGAGAAAGATTGGGTTAGGTGTGACTATGTATGTGGCACCCCTACATACATGTCACATCCGCACGGGTAACCATCTAGGTAAATCCATCGATGGGAAAAATACATTTATCAAGATAGACGGCATCTGGCCTTGACAAGGGGATAATTACATCCGATCCCGTGTATTCATTTGAGTTGCATATTTTCAAGCAACATTGATCACACGTACATATCAATACAATATTAACTAACTCAGTTCTCGAAATTATCAATTCATCATTGCTCCAATATCTATACATCAATACTAGTATCTATAGGGCTCATCGGTTTGTTGTCTGTAACTGGGTCCCGTTTGTGGCCCACGACGACCCGCATTTCCATCGAAGGGACTCCGGCCCCTGTCTCCATTATAAACAAATCCGTTTTGACTACTGTTGTACCGATGGACGGCAGGGTTTGCGGGCGGGGCGGACGGACGGATGACAGGCGCAGTTTCCTGGTTATTCTGAGTAACCTTCCATGTGTGGAAATCAGGAACATTCGTGTTACGAAGGATGTTGATGAGATCAGCATTCTTGACCTTAGGTCCATCGTATGAAGCCCCTGAGGGTAGAAGAGTGAGTAGGAAGGTGATGTCACGGTGCAGAGTGTTACCCTGTGCTCGTCTCTGTTGATCAAGACGACGACCGGCAGCACCCTTCAATGGTGACTCTCCACGCGCGAATTTCCGTGGTCTGTTGTCATCGGTGTCATCACTGGGATAGGGACGTTTGGGAGAGTTCGTGACATGGGCATATTGTGGACCTGGTGAGGGTTCCATACGGAAAGCAGGGGGTGGCGTGTCTGCAACAGACATGGGCATCTCGATGGATTGCTGGATCTTGGGTCGTTGTTGTACCGACGGAGAGATCACGATCTGAGTCGTAAGGGCATCAAATTTATCCGCTCGATCGGTGATGAAACGATTGCGAAAATGAGTCAATTCGGGATCTTCCGGGAACAATTCTTTCATACGCTTCTCCAATTTGATAATCTGTGAGAGTTCACCGTACTGTGACTCGTAGTTGTGAAAGTACTGATAGAGAACCTTGGCTTTCGCCATGTTCTCGGGCTTTTGGGTTAAGCGGTTCACGCAAGTTTCAAACACAACGCGAGCATCTTCAACTCAGAGTTAGTAACATTTTTAAGTAGATTACAGTGGGTAATGCCATGATGAACTTACTGGTTGTGTCATCCTTGGAATAAAGATATTTAAGATACTCCAACATAAAGACCTCATCATCAGGGAAGAGCTTGGCACCACGTTCGAAGATCTTTCCGCCAACGGGATCTTTGTATACAACGGCCTCGAGAAGTGCCACGGTAACGTAGACATCGCTAGTCAAGCGACCACGAACTCTAGCATCTGTAAAAGCTTGGCGCAGTCCACCTGTGGTAGTGCCACCTTTTCCTTGCAGGCGACGCATAGCGCGAATCAGCGCTATCCATACAAAGGAAATTGTTCGATTGAGGGTGTGAGTCCGAGCTGCGTAAGAGTCTTTGATAAACTGAATCTTCTCTTCCTTATTAGGTTCATGCGGCAGACCGCAGTCCATGGTCATGTCCCCGGTTGCCTCCTTGGCTGCTTCGAGTTTCTCAATTCGAGATATTTCAGCGTTTTCTTTGTCCTTTAAGGAAGTGCACATAGCATATAGAGTGTCCAAGACATCATTGTAAGGCTCTCTGACAGCAGCGGCAAGCTTGGCCTTGTTAGGGTCTTCATCACCGCTGAGTGGGGAAGACTCAATACGATCAGCATGCTTCAGGGCCAAAAGTACACTTTCGGGATTTGCTAAACGACCTTGAGAAAGTATGAACATTCCCATAGAGTCATTTGAGGCATGTACTATATTGTTCTCAAAGCACCATGTGGCACAATCCACCCACATCGGAGGATAAAAGCGTAAAGCCATGAGCGCCTGTTGGTAGCAATGAAGAATGCGCTTTTTCAAAGTTTCATTGTCATCTTCCTCTAATACTAGAGGATCAGACTTCTCCCACTCAATCCACTTGTTCCAGAGGTCAACCTGCTCCATAAACTCATCATAACCATCAAAGCCCGGACATGGCTGAAGGCGAGGATAAGATGTCCGCTGGAGATTTCTCAACAGACTATCCAGTGCTATGGTAGCACTTTTCGCAGTCATGTACGAAGGAGAGTGCTCTTGAATGAATTTTCGGCCCTATGCCATGTTAGTTGCGTGATATGTAAAGTCTGGCTGGTGTACTTACATTCATCTTGTTCAAACCCATCTCAAACTGATCATACTCTTTCCACATGGTATTGACAACAGCAGTTGGGACGGCAATGGCTCTCTGGTAGGCCTTTCGTAGCTGATCAACTTTTTGTTGATCTTGCCATGAAGTACCCCCAATTTGCCCTGGGCCACTACGAATGAATGCAATGTAGTCTGTCCAAAGTTTTCCACTATCCTTGTCAAGTCCTATCTTGTCCATAACGTACTCGTAAGCTTGAGCTACAATTGTACGGGCGGTTCCCATAGGGTCGTTTGTCAAATCATTACGACGGCGGATGTAATTCAAGTACACAGTCCAAAGATCGACATCCGTAATAGTCAGAAGACTGATACCGAATAGTCGCTCCGCTTCTGCAAAGTTGTTCAAGGAAAGCTCGAACTCAATGCGCTCCACATATGCGGCAGCACATTGAGGGAAAACTTTGAGGAACCTATCGTAGGCATCACGGAGTTCGTCAATTTTGTTCGTCAGACGGTATTGGGCGATCAAAGCTAGCCAGGCATCTAGATCTCCATGCGGATCATCCTTCACCCGAGCTTCTAAAATTGCAATTGACTGAACAGGAATGGCGGGAGCATTGGGAATACCACAGAGATCTGGTTGGGATTGAGTCGTCTCGAGATCGTTATGGCGCGGTTGATGGTCATCCTGATCATGCGGTGGGTCAGCGCTTGCTGGTTCGTAATCTTCGATTGTCGCAACTGGCACACCTGCGGGGCCGTCGTTAGTGTCTTGGTTGGCACCGAGCTGGTTGGCATCATCTTCCGTAGTCTTAACTGGCAATGTCTCAGACGCAGGATCTTGAGATTCATGATTATTGACATCATTGTCAGCAGCATTTTCAGTTTCATCTTCATTTTCATCATGCTCATCATCAGAGGCATCAAGAATGAATCCACCAGAAGTTTTCGTTTGGGACTTGGACTTGGCAACACCCGGTTCAGGCACTACTTCAGGGACAGTAATAGAATCGGGGTCATAGTCGTCATCATCTTCATTGTCATCCTTTAATTCATCTTCGCCTCCAGTCGATAGAGGTATTGTTTGGGGTTCACTAGGCTCATATTCATCTGACCCATCCATATCCTGATCACCAGACTTCCAGTCCTCTGGCTGAGGCGTCACCTCCTGTTCTTCGGACGACATGCCAATCGCGATAAATTTCGTCAAGAGTGATGGTATCCAAGATAGAAAATTTTCGGGGACTGGGACTCTCTATATTATGCGCTGTTAATTTTTATCGACAAAGGTGTACCTTCAAAATGAATTCTAAGAGATAATCCATACCAAAAATATGTACTCAATGTCAATGATGCGACAAGAAGTAACGACCTCTAGTTTTCGATGTGATTGAATGAAGGCAAGACTTGGGTTTGTTGAAGTCTACGCAGCGCAATAAAGAGTTCTTTTGGAGGGTAGACAAGATTTCTGGGTTAGACGATCGGTGTTTCCACAGTAGACCTATCGATCGCAACTCGATATCACAGCCTAAGTTTTCACACGTTAATGCGCGCTCAACTCAAATGCTGGCAAAATTGCAAAATGCAGCCACCGCCTTTGGAGAGGTCACAAACCCTCGCGTTTTCAATAACCCTATAATATGATAAATTAAATCGCATAACAATGGGAATCCCATAAAACCATCAAATGATTAACGCGTAGTTTCTTAAAGTCACGTCGCGATAATTAGGATGACTAGGGGGTTCAGAGGATTTTGCCAAGTGGCAAACGCTAATGTTGCAAGTGCCATAGTTTCATTCAGCTTAAAATTAAGGTTTGTCAGTCCGACATATCTCTAGATAACAATTGGCGTGTAAGTTCAATTCCATAATTCCCATATGCCGCACTGTCTTTTCTAAAATGCTTGCTGTATATCATCCATCTTTCATTTTTCAATGTAAAGATGATCAATGCGACATCATCTGTAAATTTGTAACGGAGACAAGTTGGCAGGGTCAAGATTTGATTATCTATTCAATAATCTCGACAAGGCTGTAAGCCAGAACAGGAATGCAAGAAGCAATGCAAAACATCAGTGAAGTCCTACTATGGGGTTTCTTGTCTCTACCCCTGGTCAATGCTTGGCCCATTGTCCCCCAAAACTCGCCTTGTTCTAACAAGCCATGACAACAGCTTGCAATTCACAGGTGGCGTCTAATAACCCCTCCCTTACAGGCTCACGAGCCCCTCCTCGTCTACCCTTTCGATTTTGGACGTAAACACAAAATGGAGTCCACTAGATAACTGATAAGGAGGTCGAATAACATGCTCCTATGAATTGAAGCACAGGGCCAACAAATATCAGGTAATTACTCCATGAATAAATCTAAACAAACCCTTAAGTCCTTTCCCTCCTAACTCTCAAGGGAAAACATTGCGTAGAACCCAGAGTTCGTTAACTTCCCCTGCCACTAGACTTAATCCTGCACCTCGCTCAGGTTCCTCTTTTACTTCTTGACGTCCACAATTTTTCACGCATCACTTTTCATCTACTCTTTTCGTACATAGAATATCTAATTGTTTTTTTCTGCGATTGGAATCACCCTAACTTTTTACAGCTGTATCTGTTCACTACCTCCATCACCATGTCTGTTATTACCCTGCTCGGTGTTCAGGTTCTGAACAACCCCGCCAAGTTCACTGACAAGTACTGCTTCGAAATCACCTTTGAGTGTCTTGAGCAGCTTGACAAAGGTATATCTGGCTACAATAGCTCAATAGTCATCCAATTGACCCAACTAACATCTATTCTATAGATCTTGTGTGGAAGCTTACTTACGTCGGCTCCGCGACTTCGTACGTTCTTTCTGCCCCTGTTATTAACCCCGCCGACACCCTGCCGATTTCCTACCTCGATATTCCAATTGTCGCTATACATCAACTAATATCAGTCTTTGACCAGCGATCAATATGATCAGGAGCTTGATACCCTCAGTGTTGGCCCAATTCCCGTTGGTGTCAACAAGTTTGTGTTCGAAGCCGATGCTCCGGATATCAGCCGCATCCTTGACGCAGACCTTCTTGGTGTGACAGTAATACTGCTGACTTGTACTTATGACGAGCGCGAGTTTGTGCGCGTTGGATACTATGTAAATAACGAATATGATTCCGAAGAGCTCAATGCAGACCCCCCCGCCAAGCCCTTGGTTGAGCGTATTCGCCGCAACGTTCTGGCCGAGAAGCCTCGCGTCACCCGCTTTGCGATTAAATGGTATGTAAACACCTTTGAACTCAAAAAGCACCCATTATGTTCAATGGGCTAACCAGATATTGTTGATAGGGACAACGAGGCTTCTGCCCCCGCTGAGTTCCCTCCGGATCAGCCCGAGGCCGACCTTGCTCCTGATGATGAGGAGTACGGCGCCGATGAAGTCGACGAGGATGATGAGGAGGTTGGTGCTGAGGAAGGTGTCGAGGCTGCTGGCGACGATGATGCCATGGTCGACGATAACGGTGAAGTTTCCGACGACGGCTCTGAGGATATTGAGGGCGAGTCTGAGGAGGAGTTTGACGAAGACGAAGAAGAGATCGCTGGTGATGACGTTATGGACATTGAAATGGAAGACAAGCCTGGACCTTCCGCTGCTCATTAGATTGGAGCTGAGGGAATGTCGAGTTCGCCCGTAAAGTCCTTGGAGTCTTTTTGAGCGCTTGACTGCTTTACTATGATTCCCCATCTTTGTTTTGGTCTTGGACCGTGGAGTTCAGTTCGTGGTTTTGGGTTTCATTTTTTTATGTCTTTATGCGTTCACGTTTATTTCCTATCTGGCATCTCTAATTTTGCGATGTCTAGTTTCTTTGTCAACGGAAGGTCGGAAAAGCTGTTATGATATTGGCCAGCAATCTGTGCCTTAGGGTGGCATCAAAATTGAGAACGTGTGAATCGCCACGATTCCAACGATTGAGATCTACCCTGATGTAAAAGTTGCTATTCTCTGAGATGTACTACTTAGATATTACTTAATCATCTGCTCTGTTCCATCTTATAATACAAATACATACAAATACATACCATGTCGATTGTGAACAATCACTGACACTTATCCGTTGAGGCGTATGATGTGGTGTTACAGGGTTGAATTTGGGATGTCATATCTAGGGTTAGATTACACTTTCGAATCAGTACGAATCAGAGCATACTGAATCTACAAAGATTTATTGAGCTATTTGGCTAAGTTAAACCGTTGACATACGAGAGTGTATACATAGTCAAGCCTCAATACTCGACGCTAACCCATCTCAATCTAATCATCTCCCAGAAAGACAGTATGTGGCGTACTGTGTTACTGCAAAAGCACTGCAAAAGCAGCAAGATACAGACCATATAATATGAGATGACCCAACACACACAGTCAATACATAAACTATTACACACAAGAGGAAACAAGTCACAAAAAAGAAAAGGTGCGTAGAATAAATAAAATGAACATAAGACAAGAAAAGAAGAACAGACCGAATAAGATTCAGTGGGGTGAGAATAGATCAATAAACAACAAAACGTTTCCTCCCAAAAAAGATAAGACACACAAGAAAGACAAGGGATATTAGAAAGATGGAAAAGTGGAAACAGGCACAAAACGCCAAACTCCAGAGCCACCATTATCCACACGAAGGATTTTTTGAGGTTTTTGACATAGTTTGGTCATGGGTCAAGCTCAGATGAAAGATGCCGAACCAGTTAATGGGTTGGAATAATCCGGGAAAGGTGGGTCATTGTCGTCATTAAAGAATGCATTGAATACATGTCCGTCATCAAGGTTAGGCCACATACAACCTCGACTTTGCTACAAGCTACAGCATTACCGTATGCCTGATATCGAAGCTCGAGGTTACTGCTTCAAGCTGGCCTTGCGAAGGAAGAGTATGAGTCTACCAACCCTTCTTACGGGCAAAGCGCTTATTGAGTAGGGCCAAGACCTTGGTGACATTGAATTGGACGTACTCGAGATCGAGTTCGTCTTGGTTGTCCTTTTGCATCTCTAGGAGATCGTCAAGCTTGAGATCCAGCTCTAGCAGACCACGACTCCGGCCTACATATATAGTTAGCGATGCTGTTCCGGGACGAAAGTGGACATATCATAAAAACTTACCCTTGTAGTGCAGAGAGATGACAAAGGTACCAGGCAGAGGACTGGTGAAATTAAAGTATATGTTTGCTCTGCGGTTGTCCGGTACATTACTCTTTTGAATAACACCTTCTTTCTCCAATTGTTGATGAGTGAACTTGTAAGGACCCAGAACTTGCTGTTTCTGCGGTTTTCTGCGAGTCCCTTCACTCTGAGAACGGACATTGTGGAGATAGCTCTTGTAAGTGTCGAGCTGGGAATTAAGGTATTGGTTGTGATCCCGGATAGTCTTGTAAACCCCGTCAAGCTTCTCAATCTCGAGGAGCACACCATCCTTCAGGGAGCCCAGGTGTTGCAATTCCTGTTCAACCTCGTTGCGGAGCATGCTAAATTTATCGGCTTTATCGATAACACCAAGCTCAGTCAACTGGTGGAGCAGTTCCATGGCACGAATACCCTTGCGAACCATGACAGCATCATTCTTGCTCTTAGCCGCGGCATCAGCTACTCTCTCAAGACGGAGGGGTGATTTAGCAATAGGGCTGTTGGCTGGGATAGAGCGCATAATCTGGACGAAAATAGATTTGGCCTCCATAAAGTAGACTTCCTCTTGGGTAATATCAAGAGCAGCAGTCAAATCATCAATTGCAGTCTCCCATCGACTGAACAAAGGAAGGTTGATAACACGATTTTCTTTACGAGGAACCTGTGTAGGCGCAGGTCCAAGTTCGTTCAGAATGGTGGTGAGATGGTTTCCATCCTTGCAGATCTCACCCTGGTGCTTCTGAAGAAGAGAATGCATGGCATAGATTTCGTTAAGAGTGATTGAAAGTTCAAGATCCTTCTTCGAAAGGGCGACGTAATTGTCCATCTCAAGAGACTCATAGAAGTCCTGAACTTCACAAAGATCCAGCATGAACTTGTTCACCCGGTCTTTGTTGGCTTCAATAAATGGTTGAAGCTTAGACATGTAGGGTTCCTTGGCATATGAAGGCTTATTGGCCAAGTTCTGAAGCATCTTCGCAATCAAAGTCAACACACGACGAGGCTTTTCTGAGGGAGTGCCATCGATGAGCATGTATGATTTAGGAGTAACAATAGCAGGGTTGATGAAGCGCAGGAAAAAGAACCCTCCAATCATAGTGCAAATGGCCTGGTCGTTCGCATCAGGGTACTTGCGTTTGGTAAGACTGCGGATCTGCTTGCAAATCCAACGGATACCATAAGGAGCCTCGTCAAGGCCATCAATAATGGTTGTCAGGAATCCAGTAGCGAGATCGGTAAGCATCTGGAGACGGGGTTCAATGGCACGCCGGACTGTCTCATTTTCAGCGGCCTGCTCAGCAGTGACACCGCGAGGCATGTCAGGAGGGAGTGAACCAGTATCCTCTTCAATTCGTTCAATCATTCTCTCGTAGACCTTCAAAGGGTTGATCTCTAGATCAAGATCCTTCAATTCAATCAGACTGTTGATTTTATCGGCGAGGACTGATTTAAGAAAGCTCTGACCGGGACCACGACGGGTGTAAGTGGTCATCATACGTGATACGGGAGTGTTGGCACGCAATAAAGATGAGTAATCCGGAGTATGGTCGAATTGGTAGGTCAAGACTGATTGGAACATGGTAAGAAGCAGATGCTCTTCTCTACTCTCATACTGATTTCCATAGATTGTGAACATGACTGTTTGCAATAGTGAATCGATTTCAGCCATGGAAACGAGACGACAGAGATGGGCGATATGGCGGGGTTCGGACTGCAAGAGGAAGAGAAGGTTTCCGTACTTCTGGGTTTTGTCATCATTGGGGAAGAAACCCTCTTGGATTTCGGTGGCATCTTCAAGACGGGATGCGACTTCATTTTGCTTTATAAAACATGTTAGCAAGCGGGAACCTGAGTGGTAATACGGTGTGTCCTACCTCTTCTAAGGCCATGCGATTCTGAATTAGCAGTGCAATACGAGAGTCCAAGTATCTCACATCCTTCTCTAAGACGAAGTTCTTCTTCGACTGCATAGAGATCTTGGACTTGAGTTCGCGAAGGCTCTTTTGGGCTACAATTGGTTATGTTAGTGGATGTGCTGGTAGATAGTATGTGATTGGCGCAATTTACCTATAGCGAGGTCATCTTCAATTTCTAACTCGGTTTCTCCCGCAGACATAGACATGTACAGCGAGTATGACATGCGCTTCGTTGTACTCTGGCGTGCAGAACGCGGACCGGAGCTCTCATATGACGCCATGGTGTTGTGGCGGGAGATAGTTTGAAGGGAAGTGGTTGACGCTGTAGAGGCTCGAGATGGTTGTAACATCACCGACATGTTGGGCGGTACCAAGACCACGTAAAGAGAATACTAGGCAAGGACGCCTCGATTTCTCCGGTGATAAAGGCGTATCGACGCGCGAGTGACAACAATTGAACCAGAAAGTGCAGTCAGGAAAGATGATAGTTGGTCGCGATGTGGTCTATTCTTGCCGTGAACAGGATATGACGGCGCGTAAAAATGGTAGGACAAAAAGGTGGGAACGTATGTACCAAAAGACGCCCTTTCAACAGAACAAGTAGCGTAAAGTGTGGATTTTGGTGATCGGTTGTGAAAGTTGTGGCGATATAATCGGAGTAGCGAAATTGCGATATGGTACTTGTGGGCAGGATGTTGGGGCCGGGTGAGGAATCGGTATCGGATAAGTATTATGACTTGACAAAACAGCAATAGACCGCGAACGTAGATATTCGAAGGCGATCAAGATGGCGCACTAAAAATTAGATACCAGACAATATAGGTGGGACTGCAGAAAATGATAGGGGACTTGAAGCTACGCAAGCTGATTAAAATAAAGGTTTT
This sequence comes from Ambrosiella cleistominuta, assembly GCA_017139545.1. Lineage (NCBI taxonomy): Eukaryota > Fungi > Ascomycota > Sordariomycetes > Microascales > Ceratocystidaceae > Ambrosiella > Ambrosiella cleistominuta. The sequence goes on from JABFIG010000005.1 coordinate 172,580, forward strand.
CAAAGTGAAAGATGACAAGAAATCACAGGGATATCAAGAAAATAGTAACAGGACACACAGAACTCGAGAATCAGAGAAAGTGGGTGGGCAAACAGGGTACGTCTCGAGGGGCAGTTGATGATCGGAGAAAGAGGGTTTAGAAATGAGACTTCGCGAGAGCGAAAGGAGAGTTTTAGTGGGAATTTTTGTGTGTGCGTTGGTGTTTGCTTTGATTGTGGATGCTTTGGGACCTGCGGCTGGGAAGCGGCCGCAAAATCGGACGTCAAAGGGAAACCAAGCGAAAAAGAGAAGAAGAAAAAGAGGAAAAGGCCATTAGCTGGCCCTGGCTGGCCTGTGGGTTGGTTGGTGTGTCGGGGTGCCAGGAAAGCAACTCTTTGGCTTGGAAGGATATAAGAAAGGAATAGACCCTGGCTTCAGAGGCTAAAGCTACAGGGCTATGCTATCTGGGGTCAGCAAAAAATTAACTGTGATATTTAATCGCTGATTGAAACAGCAATATTTTTCTCTGACTGGCTGACTTGAAGTAAAAAGATGCCAGTTTAGCTTACTATTTTTTTTTTTTAATCATGACTTTTTCTACGAAGTCATTTTATACTATATTCTCACAATAAACATGTCTGGATGTGTAATTTTTTCACGGGGACATAGGCTCGCAACCTCCTATATAAAGCCACCCGGAAGAAACAGCTTTAACGGCGTTATGAATCTTTATAAGCTTTACAATGTGGGGAGTGGAGGGGTCTTTATTTCGGCAGGTATTCTGATTTTAGGAGGGACAAAATTCATTCGTGCCAGTAATTTGTTCGTGGCTGTTCTCATTAGGATGTAGTGGGCTTCCATATAGAGTAGGAAGGGGCATGAAAGGGTGGGATTTATCAGGAGGATTTGACGGCACGATAGTCTCGTTGTCAGTCGTAACGACGCCAAAGAGTTCTTACGGTGGACTTGTTTGATAGCGGGGCAATGTTCAACTTAATCGCCTAATTTAAAGATTTTTGATCACTAAAACGGAGCCGTTTGAATATTATCGCGAACACCTGACGATCAGTTGCTATTGAAAATCCGGAGCCGGTCCAAGAAGTGCACGGCTAGTGTATCACACCATAAACTAAATATATTCACGGAGTCCACCCCCACGTACGTTGTATCTCTTATGTGATGGTCCATAGGATATTGAAAGCCAGCGAAAGCGGTACGCCCCCAAATACTCAAGTTCAGGTATCACCACGAAGACTCCGCGATGTCACTAACATACAATGTTTCCGACGTCGCATTACTGCATTTTCCCCCTCAGTCAACCGGCAGTAGTATGTATTTACTGTTACATTCATTGTACTTGACATCCAGGATGTGAGGGGTCTGATATCGCGTAAATAGCTCTCTATGGTCAGAACGAACAGGCCATGAGTCTATTCTGAAACGCGAGACCATCGAAACGTATAGGATATTGAACTGGGCGGAGGTTGTACCGATCGAAACATAGCAGCATCAACATGTCGCATCAGTTGCCACACTCATAATGAAATCAGCAAAAACATTTTCAGAGAAAAGCCATAACTGCGCCGATATATCAAGATCAAGTATGTAGGCGATATTTAGATATGTATAGCAGGCTCGCATATATAAGTAATTAACTACATCAATCAGACACATATTTTTGTGTAGTGGGTGGACGTCATTCCTCACTGGAAAACATTAATACACAGCTTCTTCTATCCATCTTCCATTTCCAAAGCAGTGGAACCCAAATAGGCATCACTATATCCATAGGGCGATGGAGCTTCTCTCCAGTTGGTGAACATCTACCGCACTGAATATCCTGCTGTCAGCTTGAGTCTTGAATGGTCCAAGAATGATTTTTTTAAGTCTGGTCAACATAACCCGACGTTGCATGGAAACAAAAATAGAGAGGCCTCACTGAGTGCGGGTACCTTGCATCTTCAACCGCCAAAGATCCATCCCAGTGAAAAGATCGAGCTACATATCAATATAAATGTAATTTTATCTCGTTATAATTATTTTATCAACATCGGGTCTAAATAGAGAAATTGATAAGATCTCGGCGATAGGTTGTAAGAAAAGAACACTCATCTATGCCCATTATTTCAAATGTGCCAGGTGACCTCTATGATAAGGTGGTTTGTGACGAATTTCGCATAATGTGCCTTTGGAATCTTGCGTCTAAGGAACTTGAGAGGGTAACAAATGCGAGTCTGGCATCCAATGCAAGGGACGACCATCCATGAACCTCAATGAACGAGACACAGTACAATCGGATTGGCACTAACTGGCCATCTGCATTATGGTAAGCTAGAAAATAGCGGAACTTCGACTTTATCGTAGACCCTAGATTGAATCATCTATCATACATGGATATGCGACCCAAACATCCACTAGAAGCTTAAGTAGTCATCAAGTTCAAAGTTTCCGGATACATAACCTAAAGATACAGCACCAAGCATCTCTGAATGTTCAATGTCTGGATCCGGCTCGTTTGTCACGGCATTCCCCAACGTAATCTGGAAGTGGGATATGGAAGGATCGCATAGTCTCACCTTTGGCTTCACAGCCCAACTTCACCACAAGACGCCTCCACTCGCATCTTCACATTCTTTTTGGGATAGACGAAGATAGCAGACAGTCTATGACGCAAAGCAAAAGAACGAAACACAAGCACAGACATTCCCCATCCATGTCCAAGTGATCTATCTCCACTTTACTTCTTTGTGGATGCTAAACATTTAGTGTCCGCTGCCTGTGGTATCCGCGAGAAATGACACGGGCTTCAGAAAACGATGGAATCTCCCCTAACCCACATAGCTCTCTGTTAAGATTGGATCATCATACACTTGCCATTGAATATGTAGCAATCGGAAAAATGAATCTCAAGTGGCAAGGCTTATGCATATTCTCCGAAGTCAAGAATCCGTAGTTTTCTATTTATTTGCCCACTATTTGGGTCTTCAACCACTTTACCTAGATTACCCACTTACACAATCTACGTAGTCTCTGTTGGACAGAGCCCCAAGACAACAGCAGCCTTTTTTTTTTTATCATGTCACTGTTCTTGGACAATTGGCTGATGGATCATGTTTTATGTAAATAATCTGCGCTGTTAGATATTCCCATCCAGTATGTGACGGCTGGAACTCACAGACAATTCATAGTCTACAAACCTTCGCTCTACCGGCCGCAAACGACAGGGCACCTGCGGGAAATTTGTAACGGAATGTGTGTGGCTGGGATTTGCGCACTCAACAACGACAAAGGATGACAAGCGTAGTATTGCAGATGCGGGCTTTTTCCACAACATCCTCTACGAAGACCGTAGTATTTGTTTTTCTGTGTCCTATGGAGAAACACGACGAAGGAAACCTGTCTTAATATCCAGGTATAACGTAGTCTAGCCTGTCCATGTCCTTAACTCTGCGTGCGTGTATCAGATAACTGTCGCTTCTGCAATCTTGCATAAGCGTGAGAGTTGTCTTGATATCGATGCCGTCCCGTTTGCCATATTGGATGTATGAAGATCTCGTTGAAAACATCTACTTATTTTTTATTTTTTATTTTTTTATTTTTCATTCTTTTAATTTTTTAGTTGGATACAAAATTGACCATAATTTTCCCTATTAACTTTGTGAGCTCACAGAGAATAGTCAATAAAAGAGCTAGGATAGTTGATGAAAAGTAAAATTCTACCATATAAGCTTTAAACCCTGCCCATGCTTCAACGATACCTTAGGGCGTTGTGCCAGAGTGGTTAATGGGTGAGACTAGAAATCTCATGGCTTCGGCCGCACAGGTTCGAATCCTGTCAACGTCGACCCTATTTTTTGTTTCATGTTGTATCTAAATATGTACGTCACTACTCAGTGGTTTGGTTGGGGACGTCCTAGCATTCCATCGAGCTTCTTCCACTGTCAATTGATGGGTCTTCTAGATGACTTCTAGTCAGGAGAAAAGCGTCAACTGCGACCTATCTAATTTAGCTTCGTTTTTGTTTCTTCTTTAACTTCATTTTGATTGAAATTTAAGTACGAACTGAAAAATCCTTCATGATGTCATCGGTTCAGGAAATACAGGTTGCGCATGATGCATCCTAAACAAATCCAAACGTGAGGCTTGAAGAAGCAGATAGTGATAAATATAGAACTGCTCCGCCATGTTCTGCCCATTTGATGTACCATTTATTGATGTGGTGGCAGATGTTTCAATATTTGAGGGAAATGATGCTTGCTTCCATTGCCGGTCTCTAGACCGCTATGCGGCTCGTGTTTAGTGGTTCCTGGATATCATGACTGTTGAGTCCACGGCATCGGGTCGGCGAGGTTGGTGGTTCTGTTTGTAAGATGTTGTCTTTTGATGGTTTATGATACAGATTTATGACTGCACTGCCACTTTCCTGCACCTAAGTTTTGGGTGATTTTGATACCTTGAACATTTTACTTGTCACACCAAGGTTGGAACATCTGCCCTATGAGCCTAGACTGTTTTAGTGTTGTCTGCTGTAGGATATAAATAATAGGATATGTATCCCGACTGATCCCTATCAAGTGTGATGACAATCCTATTTAATTTCAAAATCTGAGTGACATGTGAGTTTCTGCCAGTGAATGCGTCCTTTTTTGAATCTTGGATTTGACGTGCTACGCCGAGTCACGCCGCTGTGCCGGACAAACTATAACAGAAATGTTGTATACTTGAGCAGAATGTCAATGTAAACAAGAACCTTCGGAGCTGATTCCTGGTTACTCGTCTTGGACTGAATCTCGGATGAAAAATTCCAAAGAGATGGAAACTGACATTGGCTTTTTTTTTTGATACTAAGCATATTTAACATTGCTTACGGTGCCCTAGGGATGAACCCCTCCGACCTGGGTTTATCAAAAGCACATTAAAATCAAAGTGTATTGTGTACTACCATCCCACTTACTGCACATGACCCCTAGAGATATACAGAAAAACTATATATCACAGACCTTGAGCTTATCTATGGGTTCGAATAGCTAGTATACAACAAGTAATATAGCGTTAGCAGAATCGGTATAGTGAACTTGAGTGTCGCATCTCAGAGCTGAAGTTAAAGGCATATGTTTTACAAACGATTAGGACTGGCAGATATAAGACAACGTTGGAATAGATAACTGGGAAAACGGGGTGATGACTTCCTTTATCCCAAAGATCCAGACCAGCTGATGTAATTATTGAAAATTGGCTTGAATGATCGTCCCAAGGTGACTAGGAAACATGTTGATATTGCTTCCGATAAGTGTGATGTTGGATTAAATTACCACATCTTGAGCCCATAGATGCTACCTGAGTACACAGTTGACCTTACCGATGTAGTTGATTGTAAAACTCGGATCAATATTTTGTGGAGTATATGAAAATGTAACATGAATATGAGCATAGAAAATGGTTCAAGTCTTGAATACCTGCTGGTACTACTATCACACAAGAGAAGATAGGAATGGAAACAGAAGCTGAAGATAAGATAACAATAAATATTCCAGGCATTAATTCGTCACAAAAAGGTCTATCTACCTAATTAAATCTGCATATTCAAGCCTGCGGGACAATGATCCGGTCAATATCAGGACCCCACTGACCGCTAGAAGCACCCTCAATCACAAACTCATTCGTAGCAGCCAGATCAACCGTGAGAGCCAAGCTCTGAGACTCCCCATGACTGGGAATGAACTGGTACGTTTTAGAGATCCCATTAATTGAGACATTCGCATATCTCGGCGACGAGTCCCCATTATAGTATTTCACCCTAACCGTCGACAGACCAGGAGTCTGAACTGTGACATTGCTCAGAGTGACAGAACCACCATCGGTACCACCAATGTAACCCATGGCAGAGCCACTAGAGCAGGCATTGCAAGAGACCACTTTGGCACCATTGGCACTAATGCCGTTCTCACCCTCATAGCTAGTCTCAGCGATGTTGGAAGTGAAGACGCCACCGGCGGCATTGGGGGCCCAGTTGACGAAGTCATTGTTCATGGAGGCGACACCGTTGTCAATATCGAGAGGAAGCCAGATGTAGGTGGAGGCCTCGAGGTCTGATGAGATCCACCGGTCACCAAGGTACATGTACTGGTTGTTGACTTCGATGACAGAAGTGGCCTGGGACTTGTAGGTCTTGGCGCCAACAGGTGCAAAGGTGGTCCAGTTGGTCCAGCCAGAAATGATGTTGGTGGAAGTGGAGTAGATGTTGTCGTTGGGATCCCAGCCGGTCAGGTGGCTACCAAACATGTAGTAGACACCGTCCTTCTTGACCATGGCTGGGGCCTCGACATGGTCATGCCAGGTAAAGGTCTCTTCGGTGACGTTAAGATAGTCATCAGAAAGCTTGTCGATACGCAGACCAGTCTCACGGTCCTCAGTCAGGAGATATCCAGTGCCGTCGTCGTCCTTGAACAGATTCATATCACGGCTCTGGTGACCCAGAGGTTGAAAGGAGCCCTGGTAAGTGTATTTGCCACAGACAGTATCGCTAGTAGCCACACCGGTCTTGGCCTCGCCGTAGTTTGAAGAGTCGATGTGCATCCACAGAATGTACTTCTTGGTGTTGTCATTGTAGATAACCTTGGGACGCTCGACGACACGGTTGGGGCCAAGATCGCCGGCCTCAGCAGTCTGAGACAAAAGAGCACCCTCATAATTCCATTGCACAAGATCTTTGCTGGAGTAGCAGTTGACGTTCTGGAAACTGGAGCCATTGGTTTTGTCTTCACCAACAATGTAGTACGTATCATCAACCTTGAGAATTCCAGTACCGTGAGCCTGGATGTGCTTGCCGTTGTTCTAGATCTGAGTTAGAATCTATGTAAGTTTCATGTTTGTATGCGATCACTTACATCGGGCCAAGAAGAGCCAGGCACAATCTGTAACGAGCCAAGCACAGGGCTGACAGCAGCCGCTAGGGCAAAAGTCAAAGGAATAAGCATCATGTTGTTGTAAGTAGTGATAAGCAGTAATTATGTGAGTGAACGTGGATGTTATAACGAAACAAGTATAATGTAGTAAAGAGTGTAAAAAAAAATTAACGAATGTACTAACTGAATCTACAGCTCGTGAGATTCTATGATGTTAATGTCAAAAGGCCAAGGGCGGCTAAGGAGAAAGGAACTTCCAAGTCAGGAGATCATCGGGCCGTAGTTCATCTTTATATATCGATCTCAACAACCACCCTTTAGGAACAGCGTCCTGGTATAATTTCAGGAAACATCCGACCAACACCATCTCGTTTCATGCTCCCATCCTTGCATACCCAATGCTGTCTGACATCGTCAGCTATGACCCCTCGTAGACCCCAACTACTCCACCGAAACACGAGCACCTGATCCTGAGAATAGCCGCGTCCATACGGTACCCCTGTTCCATTTAACCTGCCGCAAAGCTCCAAAAATGGCATCATGGGGTACAAGAAATATAACATAGTAGAACATCAGACATTGTATACATCTGACGAACTTGGTTCATAGTCATAAAATTGGTTGTCCATTCAGACACTTCTGACTCAATAGTGGACACAGATTTGATATTCAAAGGACCAGCGCGGTCAGGTGCTATATGACTATTGGAAGTATAGTTTTCGAAAAGACCGTTGACTGGTGTAGTATTGCATCATGCCTGTTCGTATTCTATAATCCTTTATTGATGCGCTTAACAGAGACTAGCTAATAGCGACAGAATCGAAAAGTCTAGTATGAAGTTGGCTAATATCACGGACAGTAACAGCATCCGACACCGCCTTAAGACACGATAACGTAACATTACAAAATTGGCTTGAAAAAGCTATATAGGTATGAGATGAAATCTGATAACAACATTAATCATGATGTGGCCCAAGTACTGTCACTATACAGAACTCACAAGACAAATGAAATCTACATATTGAATGTTCATGCAGGGGTCGAAGTACCAGGTGCAGAAACGCCAGCGACTTTGCCTTCAACTTTGATCCCGATTGGTTCATTGACAGTATTAAACGTCCATTTTCCTAGAAGATGTTAATGCAAGATCCAAAAACGTTTACGGGAATAGGACTTACCTTGAGCCAAAGTTTCCGCAGCATATTTCAAGAGAATCAAGCGGCGGCTGTTGCAGTAAGCGGTTTTGTTCTATACAAATATTAGTTTCGGGCTCAGCCAGATGACGCCTTGGAATAAAACTTACAATGATGTCAGTCTTCAGATTATTACCCGCCAAATCTGCTACGGGCTTCTCAAACAAATGAGAAAGGGCCTCAACAGCCATTTCAAGATCTGCCTGATTATCCTCAAACATTGCAGTTGTATTGTTACGGCAAAGGTAATAGGCGAATGCATAAGTCCATTTCAGAGTTTCGCGGGTGATCTGAACCGTCTCGGCAGCGGACTTGAGATACTGGACCTCGACCCAAGACAATCCAGACGTAGCCTGTAATTTGATCATCTTGTGCTCGGTTCTAGTGGCCAATTCTTTGTCCAGACGAGCCGATTGCTCATGGTTGGCGTAACGGTTGTAATAGTGGAGATAACGTGCCAGTGAAATCCGGCTTTTCGCTTGGGCATCACGGGCATCAGACCCAGACTTCTCTTCATACCGATTGCAATTGTACCAACTAGTGCCATGTTCGTTCCAAGGACCCATGCACATCCAGCAGAACTCATACCGACATTTCCGGCATGTCATGTGGTTGCAACCACCGTTCTTCTCAATGGTAGAATTGCATTCGGGACACTCTTTAGTGTGGGTTGAGATCCAGTTTGCGGTTTCAGAATCATCCGCACACTTCTTCAGCCATCGTTTCACGAGATCGCAGGGGGCTGGCCTATGATCGCTGAGCAAGCACCCAAAGCAAAAACGGTGGCCACACAGACACGTGACGCCAGGTACGATTTTGTCAAGGTCTTTCTTGCGTACATCGCACTCGATGGCATTCGGGCAATCGGGAGCAGTGCACCATTTGAGTTTGTCTCTGTCCTCCACATATGTACGGTCAAGAAGTTCATGGTATCTCTCGCGGAGATCTTTGTCGACAAGTAGATTCAGTGAGTAGGCATCAAGGACTCTGTTACAGCCATCGAACGGACACTGAATTCTAGATGCTTCGCCCTCTTCCCGGATCTTCTGCGCGAGATACTGCCGGAAGCAACTAACACAGAATCTATGCTCACACTTCATGGAGAAGCTTTCCATTTCTGGATCATCATCGAAACAGATCTCGCAATAGAACCCAGGCACCTTTTGAATAACTGGTTGATTATCCGAAAAATGTGCAAGTCCTACTGATTCGAGAACCTTTTCGGGAGAATCCATGTACTGTTCGAGAAGCTTGTCTTTGTTCCAGCGAAACTTTCTTAGTAGGATAGCGCTTTCGTCTTTGCCGATATTAAGAATCATGTTGACTTCGTTGATTTCGTGGGTCTGCTGATCCTTGAGATCTTGCTGGCTGTATACCTTGAATTCGACATCGGAGGGATTCTTAACGGGCGAGGAGGGCTTTTGAGTTTCTGGAATATCGTCTACGTAGGCACCGAAGTCGTCATCGGATTCGACTAGATTTAAAATAGCATATCAATACCAAGATCAAATATTTGCATACCATCATAGTACAAAATAGCACGTGATATCAATCATATGCTTAGCTGATGTGTAACACGGCGCCCTAAGGCCTGACATCGGGAATCGTAGGCAGGTTAAGTGTATACTTACGTTCAATATCGCTGTCATCCTCAATCATGACATCATCATCACTGGTCGAACCAGCAAAGAACTCTTCGTCATCTTCGTAGTCCATGTTTACTGATTTCCGGGTAGATTTTGACTTGGCGTTGATGTAGTCGGGCGAGGTTGTCGGAAATGTTAAAAATATAGAAGAAGTATTTGATTCGGCGGTTGAGTTGTGGAGTTCGTTTTCGGGCAGTGACGTAACTGAGGCGGCGGATGGTCCAGCTATCTTCTTATTAGAAGTAGTAGGTGAAGGCTGCGAAGCCTCAGCCGCCTTTCTTTTCCGGTTAAGGGATGAAATGGTGGGCGACTAGCAACCAGATTCAAGTGGCAACCCGCGGTCTTTTGGGAAGCTTGAGTTGATCGGGTTGTTCGATCAAAGAAAGAGAATGGATTGGCAAGGACGCAGTCGATTAAATCGCACTCAATAGGCTAACAACAAGGGCGTTGTATGGCGCTGAAGCGAGGGTTCGGGTTGGGTCTGATGTACCTGGGAAATAGATGGTATCGTAATACAAGACAATATATGATGCGAGAACTGTGAAGAATGAAGAAAATTACTGATAAAATGAGGTCGCGCACTAGTTCAAAGGTGAGTCGAGCAGTTGAGTGGATATTTTGCAGATAAATAGAGAATGCTTTCAATGAATGTTGATGCTAACAAAATTGTGACAGAGGCCTCACAAAAACTCCACATCAAAGTCTTAGCCCGAAGTAGATTCTGCGATGATGATCTGCGAAACAATGGGTGGAAAGACCAATGAACAAGTCACAGTTTGTCAATAGAAATCTTGACGCAGATTGTTTTAAAGGGTTTAAAAACAAAATAAGATGGGTAGACAGGAGGATGATTATTCAGGCGCAGGTGCTTGTAACAACTGGGAAATGACGAAATACACAATAGGTGCCATTGCCAAATATGTGGATCCAGCTACCTGTTGCTTAGTAAATTGACAATTGAGCAAAATCAATCATGCGACAGTGGCAACGTAAACCACGTTGGGTCTCACGAACGACAGTGTAGCTTTTTTTTTACTTTCTTTTCTTTTACAACTAATGTCTGACCTTGCTTAGACATGGAGAAACTGTACTTTTATTCTTGTTCTTTTCCTTATCCACTCGATCCATATATTGAAAGCTACTTAGTCACTATATATACGAGGTAATATCCCTGATGCGATATTATAGTCAATAGGGTTAGGGCACACAGGTCTCCAGTGAGATGAAAGAAACTGACTCGCAGAATCGCGAATTTCAATCGACTTTCAGATTGAGTTAGTCTGTTCGAAAAATCTCTAGACTTATGCCTGTAGATATAGATTTGTCTCGAAAAGACCAGATACCAAACCAATTATGACCCCAGAACAACTTACTGCAAGCACTATTGATATCATCTTGGCCAGTGCCTCCATGCAGCAAGCCTTGTCTTCACAGTTCTTCAACTTGTTCATATTTAGAAAAATAATGCAGACTTTGGTCCGATTTCACTTTAATGTCGATTTCCGAATAGTTCTTACATGTCACAATAAGTATAGGAAAATGAAGGGCAGATCAAGAAAATATATATATAGATGAGTCTATGTGAGAGCATGAACCAAGTATTGTACAAAAGAAATACCGAAAAAGATTGAAGCTTAACACTAGCTTAACCCAGGACATTGTCAGCCATGGAGACTAGATGAAGATTGGTTAGGAACCTTAAATCATGAACATGGGGATCCATTTATGCTTACCAGTGGTACCAATGTTGTCGGGCTCGACAAAGGCCTTGACAACCTTGCCGTTCTCAACGACCAGGGCGTAACGCTTACTGCGGTCATTGCCGAAGATGGCCTTGGAATCAAAGTCCAGATCCAGAGCACGGGTGAAAGCACCGGAGGGGTCACCTAGGAAGCGAATCTGTGATATCCAAGTTAGAAAATTGTCTCAAATGTACATGTGGGTTTTGCCAACAAAGCACAGATGAACTATTAGATTGGATGAGATATCCAGTTGTGGCCACAATACTACGTTGCAAACATCAGCACCGTCGATGGTTGCGATTACTTACACCAGTCTGCTTGGCAGGGTCCATCTGGTCATGCCACGCCTTCATGACGAAGGCATCGTTGACAGAAACAACGAAGACCTGACCAGCCTGCTTGAGCTTGGGGCAATTCATGTAGCTGGGGACGTGAGAGCTGGAGCAAGCTCCAGAGAAAGCAGCGGGAACACCAACGATGATACCATCATTCTTCTCAAACTCAGACTTTAGGTTGACCTTGTTTCCAGGAGAGTCCTCGCAGAGAACCTCAAGATCGGGGATCTCATCGCCGACCTTCACGGAGTGCTGGGCGCTGAAGGTGAAGGTGCGGGGGGCAGGAATGCGAACGGCAGTGCGGGGGGCAGCAGCCAAACGGAGAGCGGAAGTGCGGAAGAAAGACATTATTACTGGAATATAAAGTGTCAAGTTGAATCTATGTGAGAAAGAAAGTAGAATTGAACAAACTGTGAGGATATCCGTCACTTCAAATAAGGACAAACACAAACCCGTTCTCCGATTTCCACAATATCTCCAGGAACTCATTGCTCCACCATGGCCTAAACGGGTAACCAGCTACTCTTGAAAGCGAAAATATTGGTGTAATCAACACTAATGTCACTCGTGGCCCCACAATTCTACCACTATGTAATCACTAGAGATCTCTGACGCAGCCTTGTTCGTTACTCAGGAAATAAGGGCCCGTTTGACTGCTCAGTTGGCAGCATGACAAGACATGCATCAAGCCTTTTAAAATTCATCATGATAATACTGCTAAATCTTAATAATTCCTTTTGTCCAGTCTCAGTTTTCAGCTACTAACCTGGGTCGAATTTCATCTCCCAGACGCTGACTTGTTAAGCAGCAGCGTGGTTAATGTGGACAGTATCAAAGTACCCGGGAGCATAATCAAATTGGAATTAAGGTTAAAAAGTCGTCTAGGCTTGGTTAAATGGGGTAGCATCACAGCGTGATATAAGCAACCTTTAGAACGAATGATTCATCTCAATTGATTGTCTAGGCGTTGAAAACATCACACAGCAAATCCATCAAAACCCCTATCCATCTTGCTCAAGATACCAACAGACGAGTCCCTGTGACTATTGATGACATCTAGACACAAGACATGCAATGAAACATAAATAAACAACAAGAAAACAAGATGCTGGTTGGGCTACATCTATTCGCCAAACCCACCAGATGCTAAGATTTATATAGGGCCATCAGACATGCCAGTGAATCATGCATTGGATTAATTCAATGACAAATCTGAAAGTATGCAACGAGTTTAGCTGCCGTAACAGAATCGAGATAGATCAATGCTGACTCCGCGACTCGGAGTTTCATCATTATCGTCATTGGCATCGCCATCAATAAAAGGAAGCATATCTTCACTTCCTTGTGAGTTGGCAAATATAAGCTGACTACTACTCATCTTGATGGCAGTGACATCATTGGGAAAAGGAGAGGCAGTACGACTATCAGACCTGGAACCAGTTTCCCAGAAAGGCCTTTTCATGCTACCCAGAGAACCCGATCTATGCAAAGTTGAGGGAGTCAATGATGACTTCGTACCAAGAGCTTTGACACCCATACGTTGCAAAGGTGTCATGCGGGGTGTAGAAGATGACATCCCTTTCAACATAAGACCGGGGGTTCCGATAAAAGATGTTCGACGAGTTGTGCTCATTGGAGAAGCTGACGGTGTACTGCTGGCACTGACTGACCGAGAGTTTCCGCTCTGGCTACCCAACCCCTGGGCTTTCGGTTTGGAAGTGGAATCGGAGGGCGATGATAAGAATTCATCCAAAGTCGCCCGTTTGGGCGTACTAGCAGAGTCAAATGCAGGGACTGGGGGTGGAGGCATTGATATACTGTGTCTCCCTGTTTGTCTACAAGCAAGGGCGGCAGTAGCTCCTGGTAGCGGAGTAGTCACCATCGGTTTCTGGTCACTCTTACGGGGAGACCTCCGGGGAGATCTACGGGGAGACCCATGCACCTCTTCTGGTGCTTTCTCACTGATATCATCAAAGACCTTAAACATGCTGCTACGTCGTCCCTTTTGGAGAGTGTACCATTCTTCGAGATCTGGTAATGACTGGAGCATCTCGGAAGTGGCTCCTTCTTTACTGTCTGCCGTTGATTTGGCTTGCTTCGAAGGAAATTGTTTGACAAGCGTTTCCCCCATGAATTCTTGCTTGTCCGACCTTTGTGGCACGGTTTCCTTGAAAGGAGTTTGATTGGTGAAAACTGGTGGTGGAGGGGGTGGGCCGCGGACTGGTGTAGTAGATAGTGTCTTGAACTTGGAAGTGGAAGCCGGGAAGAATTTGCTTTGCTGATTGATTTGGGTGATCGACGTTTCATCTTCCTCAATAACATCATCTTCGCATAGGCGGGCTTTCTTTTTGGGCCGGACTTGGGACCCAGTGCCAATAAAGGCAGAGCTAATGCCATGTCTGTTGGGAGTTGATGCCGCCCGACTTGGGCTAGGAGTTGGTGTCAATTCTCCGGTATGCATTTGAGCCAAAATATTATTAACGGGCTCAGTTTGTCGCCGTCTACGCGGTGAACTTCTGGTGGGCGTATTGCTACCACTGGCAATATACGGTCTGGGCAGAGGGAACACTCTAGGAGCTAGACCATGGTTGGTGATCTCGGAGACCTTTTCAGGATCGACCGAGAAGCAATTGCTGTCCATCTCACCCATTGGTATCCGATTATTGAAAAAGGAAGCAATGGAGTATGGCTGCGGTTGGGGGGCCGTTGATGCATCGGAACTTGATGAAAGAGCACGACGTTTGCGTGCGGCAGATTGTGATGGATCCCCCAATAGCTGTTTGGTTATTGGGTCCACTTCACCAGCAGCAATTTGGCGAGCGAGTTCCGGTTCAACATAGGCGCCAATAAATGGCATGCCATCAGCAGCCCCAGATTCGTCATCGGTTAGCAAAACTAACTCCTTCTTGACAGGACAGAATACCCGCTGATGAATAAAGGTCAACTCGGCCTTGGTAAACTCGGTCATGTAGTTCTCTGACACTTTAGATTTGCCTTCAAACTTGAGCATTTGTACTACTCGCTCAGGTGTTTTGTGTTTTCTCAACAAGCGATATGCTGATTTCAAGCCAATACCACTGATACTGCTCAAATAATCACATCCGCTGAGAATGCACATTTGCCTGAATTCGGTGTCAGTCCAGCCAGTCAAGGAGACCTCGCGCACTCGACAGAATTCTGAACGATTGATTTCAATGCATGCACCGTATCTGTCTAGCTTCGTGATCAACTTTTTCGCCCCAAACACCAAAAGATCTGAGTCTTCTGATAAAATGCCATGCACCAGACCCTTTTTCTCAAGGTATACCAACTGTGCATCTGCCTCATATGGCGCCACAATGCATTGAACGCCGAGCTTTTTTGCTTCGTCGATAACATCTCGCGCCATTGCCGGAGTAATGTCAATGGCTTTTTGGAACTGCTCATCGGCCTGTTTATGTTTTCCTGCTTTGAGAAACTCTAGGCCACGCTTTCGGCTTTCTTCACGCTTCGCTTCACGGGTGGCTTCGGTTCCTGCCTTGGATGGTAAGAAGTCACCATCAAAAACAAGGTAGGGTGTTACGCCATTGTGGAGAAGCATTCGTACACGATACAAGCAATAATCCACATATCTAAGACGTCCATAGTCAGTACACATTGACGCATATCATGCACAACCACGTTGTTAATATATATGGCTTTCGAGTCCGGAGTCGAGGAGACCTACCTCTTGGTTGGCTTTCCTTGAGCAAGCTGCGAGGCGCAAGAGATGGCGCCTTTGTGAAGCCATCCATAAGTGTCAACGCCCAGAACCTTCCCAGAGTATCTCTTGAGATCACCTGGATGCTGGATGCTTTTCAACAGTCCCAGAAGACCAGAGACACCCATAGTAGCCGGCGATGGGCAAAGAACTGGGAGACCAGCAGATGTTAAATTCGAAGTTTCTGGTTGTGGCTACGAGTTCGTTGGTGAAGCGGTTCCGGGCTCTACAATAAATACAGGGAGTTGGCAATGAGGTATGACAGTTGAGACGGAAATCCAGCAAAGGACTATCGAGGTGGCGGTTCAAGCATAAAAGATGGCGAGTGTTATACAGGATCCTAGAACATAGCAAGATACAATTATTGGTGCATACGATGTTGTGAATGAAAGTTTACGAATACAAGATACAAATCGAGAAATGAGTGTAGAGACGATGAAACAGACTGGTATGTTCGTGATAAGCAAGTGAAAGAATGAATGGCAGCTAGTTGCCCTCGATAGGCGCGCGGTCGTTGGGGAGAAGGCGTCAAATAAATCAGAAAACGTCAAGATAGCGGAATACAGCAAAACGAAGAACAGAATCACACGGTGGAAAGTACAATCGAGGAATCTCAAATCGAGAAAAGGAATATGTCGCAGTATGTCGTTGAAGACAAGACCATGTCGAGTCTTGGTTGATCGACACTTGATATTGAAAATGCCGTGGCCCTTCACAAGGTAAAGCATAAAAAACGCGTCTTTCTCAATTACAGTAAATACAGTGGGGTCGCGCTCATTTTTAGTGCAGCTATGAGGAAAACTAGTGTCTGCAAGCGTTAGTCTTATAGAAACACAGGACTATAGGCCTCTGTAAACGTTAAGACATACCATACCCCTGTATGTGTTCATCCAGGCCCATTTCAAGTTTTGCGTCCCAGATTATGACATGGATGAAATCGATAGTTTATCGATAGTTTCAACCTCAACAATGATTCAGGTTTTTAATAAAAACATGTAAAAGCCAATAACAGAGGTTTCTATTTCATGATTACAACCATGTAATTAATGACACCAGTAAACTTAACATATGGTACTCTATGGAGGAAAATCTAACAGCAAAGGACTTCAGTGTGCGCATGATAAGCAATTCAATTTGGAAACACTCCCTGGTTGTACGGTGAGCATGAATTTATATAAGTACGTTGTTGAGTTTAGCTTGTTGAGTGACAGGCTTCATTCATAGAATCTATAACTGAATGAGCCTAAACATGAATTTTATAGATACGACGTAGTTTAATAGACTATTAAATGTTTTGCTAGAGATTATGTGAGATTGTAGTATTGAATGGCTTACATATCAACCATATTAAAATATAGCAACCTTAATAGGCGGTTTTTAAAGAAGATAGCACATATCATAAATATTTGGTATTTAATTTGCTGTTGTCGGATAAAGAGTTGTAATCTCAATTGAAAATCCCATAAGAAATATTTCATAAGGTTTCACTGACGTCCCAAAATAGCTAAATTGAACTTGGGCTGAGCAATCCTTCACCAAACTGTCGCTTGGTGAATGTGCAGAATGAAGCCAGCTGTCAACGGCTGCCCTGATCCCAAAAAAAACTTATAGTTGAACAAAAAAATTTAAAGATTAGGGTCAAAAACATCGTGATCGAGTTCTAGTATTGTGGTATCCCTTACGAAATGTAATTTGGACATCATTTAATTCATTTTTTGTCATAAATTCAAGACCTTGGTTTGCCCAAACTCACAATGCCTTCAACCCTCCAAAAAGTCAGAAAACACATCAACAAGAAGCGAGCTGGTACCACTTCTGCTGATTCCCTTCATGAATTCTCCAGAGATGCCAAGAGACTCCGCAAGGCAAGTGTGAGAGACAGCAGACTTGAGAAACTTGCTCAGAATAGATCAAAGAAGGAACAGCCTTTACGTAAGTATCAGAATGCGTTCCAAAATTTCAAGTGTTTTCTATACTGATGGACGTCCAGTTGAGAGAGCCTATTTCTTCCAAAGGGCTTCACAAACCAAGAACGGAGAGCCCTTCGATATAGACGAGCTTCGGAAAATTGTCTCTACGTAAGTCTAGTTGTATCCTGACTGCGACTATGATCATGTACTGATTTCCACAGGTATATCCGCAAATATGATGAGGAGTTAGCCAATGTCCAAAAGGCCCGTCGTCCAGGGCGCCCACCTTCCACTCAAGAGTATGCTTTGAAGGCAAAGCAAGAGGCTTTTGCCACCGAATACAAGAATGGATTCTGTAAGTTGCTTGAATTTCCGACATAAATATTAGATAGGAGGGTTCTGAGGTCTGGCCATTCGCTTTCTATGATGGAATTGGAGTATTAACCCAATCTGCAGTGGTCCCTGATCTTACAAAAAAAGACACTATTTTGATGCTCTCTATTTGGGATAACAACTGGGCTCATCTCTCTCACATGATGTGGATTAGGCTGCCCGCCGAGGGTGAGCCGAAACCTACCACATTCCCACCCAAGGGTTACTGATCGACCGTATCATATTGTTTTCATGATTTAAAATCCTTATTTATTGCTGTTTACGACTTGTTTTCATACGAATACCCTACCAGAATAGCCCTTATTGCTGATTCACAACGTTTAGAACGTTCATTGACCTTCTCATACAACCATATGCATCTTTCCACCCAAGGCACCTGCATTCTGGCTTATACAAGCCACCTCAAGCTTTTCACATTCAGCTTGATATTGGGGCATATGAACCACGACACAGTCAAGCCCGAATGTGCCGGAATACAACCTCACTCCGCAATTCCCCTCCATGCTGTGCTAATGTCCTACTTCGATTTCCTGCAACTGTTCACAATCAAATCATTTGATTAGTACAGCATTTTCACAGTATCTTGAATTCAATTTACTTCTGACACTATATAATTGGATAAAGAGCCTGCCTGCCATTATCGTTTGCAGGTTTAGGCCCAGGACATCCGGAAATTGGGTCCAGCCACCAAGCTCTATTCGGTATTGTAGGATTCTACACAAATGGCTTGGTGACATCTGCTTCCTCGTGCTACCCAATCTCGTGATACTACACTGTCTGGAACTCCTCTTTGCTTTCATTGATATTATTCTAATATCAGACTTTACGCTATACAGAACACAAGAAATAATAGGGCGAATGTATTAAAGTTGTGGAATGAAACAATTGACCATGAAATAAATAACACATTTGCGTAGCACCAAGCGCTAGGAGGGGACTCACTGCGTATGTCGACTTATTGTATGATCTTAAGATGATTTGTAATTTATATCCATAATGGGGCGTGTGGGCAATGCTCCATGCAAAGTGGAGAGTAGAAAAGGACACTGAAACGGTATCGGAGTAACTCAAAGAATCGTTGTTCTTGGTAACATTCTATGTTGACAATTCAAATCCGTCATATTAATAATCTTAAAGTACGGATAGCACAGTCGAGTTGACCATAGCCTCTGTGCAAAGATATACGTAAGCTTTTATGGAAGAACAGCTCGTTAAAAAAAAAATTTATCTGACATGAATGTCTGGCATTCCACTAAATAACATAAGTCATAATGCTATTCATGTGTCTGAAGCTTATAACGCTGACCGGTTACTCTAAAACCCTTCTATTCATTTGCCTTTGTTGCTCATGAAGTGTATCAGCATTCTACTGATTCTGGAACACCATGGGATACCACACACCGGCCCCATTCTAAGCATACCATACACCCTACGCACCAGTCCGAGATACAGGTAGTGTTGGTGGCGAAACAAGGGAGTTGAGTTCGTGTCACGAGGAAGTGTGGGACACTAGGATTCTCAACCGAGCCACTCGTACCAGTCGAGGCACCATTGTCTTTACATCTATGTGACCCCACTTGATATTTTCCAGAAACTCTTCTGACACTTACCGAACATCTGGGGAGATCCGCCATGGCGGGGATATCTGCTTGCAAGTGGATAAGTACAGCCAAAATAAGTTCACCGCTAGTCTTCAAAAGACCTAAGCACTGCGACTATCCGTCAAAGTTGCGGTATTTTGCTAGACGAACTAAATATTTGTTCTGCTCTATCGCCACAACGTTTCGGGACCAACACATATGATAGGCACTAGATGTAACATCCACCTTCTTCTCATTGACTTTAGTGCTTACCGGAAGCAGAATTATGGATTCTGGTTTGGAGTTACACAAACAGGGATGGTCTTAAGTGTTCACCTAGAATCTTGAATACCTAACGATGGGAACGGGACGGTTCCTGTCTGCAACAAAAATCCATGAATTGGGCCATTTTGCCATTCAAGTTCTGTTGGTAGAGAGCACTGACGAGCCTGGTAAATGTTTCGGGTCATTATTAAACTACCCTGGACTGAATTTGGGGGGGGAGGGGTTCAATGACAATAATTTTATGCAATTTACACCTGCATATAACTTGGCAAGGTTGCATGGCACTCGGAAATTTCCAAAAAGACATCTTAAAACATAGTTATATTTCCGATGAAATTATTAAGCTATATAGCAGCTTCAAATAAGATACTAAGAACAATTATGGAGTGTTCCACTAATCAGAGCGTATATACATATATTCAAACACACACTCTGGGCGGATACTGAAACTAAGAGGAAAAAATAAGTTCATGTTCAGTATGACGAGCCATTCTCCTTTTGTTGATGGAACACTACAGAGCCATTGACTATGCACTTCAATATAACCGAGAGTTATTGCATATAGGCAGACTGGATTTGCAGCTGCCAAGAAGGACCCTCCTCTGAGAATTTCTTTTTTTCTAATTGAAGGTTATATTATTTATCATCCCGTGTTATGGATATCCAAAAAAAAAAATCAAGGACTTGGGCTCATTTGCGGGCATTCACTACAGGTCATGGCAAATGACTGGGTTTCCGGCTAGAGGATCGCCAGGAACGATTCCGTTTCAAGTCTTGGGTCCATTATTGACCCAATAACAAAAATGATTGTGTCGTTTGAATCAGCCCCACACCGGAGTAATCCAATGCAAGTACCACAGAAAAAAAGGTAATGTATAAATCGAAGAGAGGTGTCATTATTATAGTTAAAAGAGGGGTGGCGACTTTTTGATACACTGACTTCTGTCAACTTGCTGCGGCTGTAACCTACAAGAGGCAGAAGGCGGCTGGAAGCGGTTACAATGCACAGATGGCACTCTTTTGTATGGCTTATTATGAGACATGCCACAAGCTACAGTACAAGACAATCTACCAAGCCTTTTCTGTCACTGGTGATTTAACGGCACACCCCATTTGGAAGCAACTCAACTCGGGAGGGAAAATGATGAATCTCAGGTTAGAACCTCATTTGCGGAATCAGGTACTGACATGCTAAATGTCTGGGTTGGTAGTAAAGACTAGGGGTGATAGGAGAGATCAACATGGGGCGGATATTCGCAAAGCGGGAGCCAGGGCCTGAATTCCTGAATCATATAAGAAGGCCGGTCTACGTCCTCAACAGCTTGAAAGTTAGTGTACATGATCTCTATCCTATCACCGTTACAAATTATTAAGTTAACTATAACTGTTTTTTTCTTTCTCCAATACCAAACTTTTGAGACAATCATACTATCTTGGCACCTCTGGTAAGTTCGAATCCATGAACCTCAAGCCATCAATCGGTGTTATTAACCCAAACCCTAGAAACGATCATCATGTGTACCTACGTTTCCCATATCAGAGTCTGCCATGGATGTGATAGCCATGATACCGTTCTGATATCAGAAGAAACTTGTGCTCAGGCCCGTCAGAATAGCTCATTCGGTAACTGTGATTGCGGTATCTCCAGTATTCCCCGACACACGCCGCATCAATGTTGGATGTGCCAAGAACGCAACGCTCGGTTGATACGTACAAGACCCTTGCGCCGAGTTGGTGACCTGCGAGTCCCGCCAGTCGACAGGGCCTAGATCAATCTGATCTCATGGAGAAAAAAAAAAGCTAAGCAACCTTTTCAAACACATACATGCCTGTTAGATGGGTTGCTGTATCCGTTACGATTTATGACGTTATGAGTTTGCCGATGGAGAGGATTTTTGGTACAAATATAGTCAATCCAAAATCTCTTTTACAATTCATAAACTATAATACAAAACGCGGATGGTATACAAGAGACGGACTAGACAATACCTGCCATGTTGCAAAACAGTGTTACAATGAAGGACTATTGTACAAATGTTGTAATCTGTCCAACGAAAACAACATCAAAACTCCAAGATGACCAACTACGCAACACACCAATTCTATCGACCGAATTTAAGCACGCACGAAACCAGCAATTTCCTGCATCCAGCGAACATATTCACCCTGCTCCTTCCAGTTGGCGTAGTCCGCAACAAAGACTGCAAGAGAGGCGTCGACACCACGCTCATTCAGATAAGCCTCGGCCTTATCTTGAACTTCCTCATCAAGAGTCTCGAAAGAAGGACCAGCATAGACATTATTGCGGCTGTGGACATCTTCAGGAGTGGAGCCAAAAGCCTCAGAGGCCTTGCTGAAGTACCAGAAATTGTCAACCGCAAGAGCACCATCTTGGACAGTAATATCGACGCTGACGGCACCGGGGACCTTATTAGGCTTCTCAATAACGACGTGGACATGAATCGGAGTAGGATCGAGCATACTGTGGTCCACACTATCATCATCATCGTAGTTCTTGTTCCCGTTCGTGAGCTCCTCCTCAAAAGACTCATCTTCCAAAAGAGGGTTGTTAAAGCCCAGGTCGCTGATAGAGAAGGTGATGGTAATCCTGGAAACAAATCTTGTATTAGTATGGATCTCATAGACGGACTTTAACATGCCAAAACTTACTTCTCCTCGCCAAGCTGCTTGACCAGCTTGACCTCCTCATTACCAGAAGCCTCAATCAGTTCGAAGCCAGAGTTACGGATGAACTCGGTAATGGTATCGGGCATCTGCTCCTCCTTAGCAGCCTCAGATTCATACTTGAGCTCGCGCTCCAGAGTTTGGACAAGCTTCTCAGCAGTCTCGGTGGTAGTGCTGCGAACAGCAGTAGAGACGGAGAACTTGGCGGCCTGGGCACGCAGGGCTGTGCAGGTAGCAGCGGGGAGGCGAGTACCGAGAATGGCAGCGCGGGGAACAAACCGAGGCGCGACGCGGCTGATGGAGCGAAGAGCAGACATTTTGAATGAGGAAAACTAGGTTGTGCAAGAGAAGGTAATGGTTAGATAAAGATCCTAGCAGCCACATTCATTCACGATCGCCAAAAAATAATAAGTAAATTCTTTGCGAAGGCAGACCCTCCATTTTTGGGTTAAATTTTCTACTAGTCCGTAAGGCTGGTAGTGCACGTGCCAGAATGACTAAGCTTGGTCCAAACATGGGGGTTCAAGGATCTGCTCGGCACGAAACGAGTTATCACGGACTAAATTATTCAGAAATTTGGATGCAATAGGTAGATGTACTAGACGTGTATGATATATCTGAAATACAAAAATCCAATATAAACGCCGATCAAATATACACAACCCAGAACCTATCTTGTGACATGTATCTTCCACTGTAATGTCTGTATCACTCTCACGCCATAAAGAAATCTAATGAATCTCAATTTGCAATGTTCAAGCACCAGCTGCATCAATAGCTGCTTTTCCAGTATCGTCAGCCAGAAGATCTTGGATGTCCCAGTTACCCTGCTGGGCTCTTTCTAAGACCTGACGACCCTTTTCAGTCAAGTCAGGTCTTCCACCATTACCGTTGACATGCTTGAAGAAAACTGGAGTGAAGGGAACGCCGGTACGTTCACGCTCCCGAGCTTTCTCGCGCTGAGCCTCTTCAAGCTCGACCTTTAGATTCGTGGCCTGGCCAAATTGTTTAGCGTGAATGGCATCCGTAACTTTGCCCCAAAGAATGAGAGATTCGTTGGGCTGCTGTTTCTCCATGGGTGGAATCTCTTTTGGAGCAACTTGTAATGGCGCCAGATCAATTATTAGATGCTGCTCCTCATGAGGATGAGAGGCCTGAGTAAATGTTAGCTGGCACATTTCTTTGATATTACACTAGATTTCAGGTATACTTACGAAGGGCTTGGGGCCCAGTGTGAATAATACCCTCTCCTTCCACGGGCCGGTGAAGCGAGCCAGAATATCAGCCTCAGGAACATCCTTGATTTGAGTCTTGTTGTCATTCTCAGGGTCGTATCGGAAGATTATCCCGTCAACTTTGTTAACAGCCTTTCCAAGCCAGCCTCCTTCTTCGTAGTAGACCAGAATAACCTTTAACTTGGTGACCGGGCAAGTAATGTATGTGGTATCACTGACGGAGACGTTGAGAGGTCCACGCAGAAATCCGGAGAGGTGTGCGTCAGGATGCAATAACTGGTAGGTCTCATTGCACTTTTCGAGATCGATGAAAATACCGAGATTGTGTTCTCCGGGAAGGACTTTGATGCTTGTTCCTGACCACTTGGCGGAAAGTTGGTCGAACCCTCGAGCAGACAAGCCCTTCTCTGGACACGAAACGTAGAATGCACTGATTGGGGGGTGATGCGAAGTCTGCTCAGTCAAGTATGAGATACGAACGGGTTTTTGGATGGTCGCAGGGTCGTGAGCTGGGATAGTTAGAGAAACTGAAGAGGCCGAAGAAAGGTGCTCCTTGTGGTTAATAGCAGGTGCATTATTATCAGTGACCCAGTTGCACTATATTAGGACACAGATATGGTTAGCAAGCTTTCGAAACTCTCGCCCACAAAAATGGGGTTTTGAGAGTTTCTTACCCGGAAAAACTCGCCGAGACATGAGTTATAAGGCTTGCAAGGTCGGTCCTTGGCATACTTCAGATAGGTAGTGAACCAGAACCGCAGAACTTCCAGCATACGATCGAGCTCATCGTCGGACTTTCCAATACCAATAAAGGCGCCTGGTACATCGAGATAATTCCAGTATTCGAGGTTGGGTCTGGGTTCTAGGAGTTGTGAAGGGAGGGAAAATCGGACAGCAGAGAGATCAGATACGCCCATGAACCTAGGCAGGATGATGATGTCAGTATCGATAAGTCTGTGTAGCATAAAGTATATAGCTTGGGTGTTGATCAATGAGGGGTGAAGTCCCCGGCATATTATTGCAAGACGGGACGATGAATGCTAATCGCAGCTCACTAGATCTGTCTGTGCGATTGTCTTTGAAAGGTCCAAATCATAACGGTGGTGTAGGCCGTCTGGGGATCCCTTACTTCTTGAGGATGGACAAAAAGGTCTTCAGCTTCGAGCCTTCATCAACTTCAGTTGATGCCATGGCGTCGGTGTCAAGACTGATCGGCGGCGTGGTTCGATAAGAATTCTGATGCGGTAAGATGAAATAACGGAGGAGATATGAATCAAAAACAAGAACAAAGCTGTGATTGACTTATCAAATCTCGTAGTGTTGAAGGCGGGGAGGATTGTAAACTCGAGTTTGTGACTTCTAGGATGTAATGTCGATGAACTAGGATTAAGCAGTTGGCACAGACACCGCCTTTCCCGTTTCCGTCAAAAAGCCGTGGAAATCAGAAACAAAAGGTAATGTGGTAGCAAGAATGATAAGGCAAATATAAAATCATGACATCCGCGAGATGGGAACGACTGATACAAATATGTTGGCAGTCGATTCACCGTAGATGCAAGGAGCAGGAGTCGAGCCGCAAGTTTGGTTGATCTATCTTTGGGTGCTGCTATACAAAAAAGGGTATAATTCGGCCGTTGATGATTTAGTGGGTAACCCTGGTCGTTTTTGCCAGGTCCCTCACAGAAATTTGAGGGTTCATGATGGCATCAAAATTCGGCAAAGAAGGGGCAGTTGAAGCGGATGAAGATCGAAATGATATGCTGCCGTTGAGAAGTCATCCATGGAATCAGCTGCACTCAATTTCTTGGGACTATCTATTTCACATATTTCTATCATCTTCGATACTTCAGAATACCTTGCATAATATATAGAAAATAAAACTAAAACAAGCCGTTAATAGAAGTCAAAAATGTCATTTTTTGAGCAGTATAAGTTTCATATTTACAAAGTGAAGAGGTTCTTTATGTTTTGACTGTCCTGGATAACCGGCAGTAGATACTGTGACAAGGGTTAAAGAAGCCCCTCCATTTTCATGTGCGCTATATCCAAATAATATCATCCAAGCATTACTGAACATGCGGTCATGTGGCAACCTATTATGTTTGGTCATGTTTAAGCAATTGCAGAGATCACAAGTTATCAGCACATGGCTATTTGGTTGGGATGCGTAATGACAGAGAACCAATCAATTTGCCACATGGTGTCTGCTGAAGATTCACGATTGATGTGTTCGTAGAAAATGATGTTGGTCACGCTTCCCACATACCTACGTCACCGAGCTAGGGTTACAATATATTCATCACATGCTATAGAGTTAGTCACAACTAGGGATTGATGCTTTGTAGTAACACAAAACATACACTATCATGTTACACTAATCCTTCTCAAAAAGCAATAGCATCTCTATACTGGAGTCATTGACCAGATCATCTACAGAACCAGGAGTATGTTTGGCGAACTCTCAGGTGCTGAAGAACTTTACAGTCCATTGGCTTATGTAAAATATATCGAAATATGTATAAGTTATGTACGCCAATGATAACAACGGTAGATAGATGATGTATAGTGGAATAGACTGAACATTTGCACTTGACGAGTGAAGAATGATCTTTGATTAGTCTATTAATGTTATATAATGGTAGGCTCAACTATATGTTATACTGCGACTACAATATTGGTAGTATTACCATCTGTGGATTGCTATTGATAGTGAATATCAACTGAGAAAAAGCCGATGACAACCATGATTTTTTGGAATCATGTCTTGACATGAACTCACCCGAGCCATAGAAAGATATCATAAAGCATTAAGAAAATCATCAAAACATTACAACCTTAAAAAAAAACGGGGTGAATCATATTAATTTACGGTCCATTAATAACATATATCAAGTTTTCCGTTGTATAATATTGCTCCCACTATATCTTGACAGGTAAGGTTACGTCTTATAATTCTCGGCTTGGTTTGAACATTAATTAGGTATAGTCGGTGTCATTCCCTTTGGTTGACTATGTATAACCTTACCAACCGCAGTAATCGATCTAGTCATTATCAATCCAAGATACCGTTAACACATTAAATAAATATATATACAAGAAAAAAAAATGAATGAATAATAATGATCTCCATATCTAAGGTTATTAAAATCATTAGTTGAAGTATGCCATCAAAATAATTCTTACTGTTGGCTTACTTAAAAAGAAAAAAAATTATCTTCAATATTTCTTATCAGTACGCATGATCATATTTATTTATTCTTTTAGTAAATTTATAATGAAGATAGCTAAGATACAACTCATGTGTATATGTAAATGACATGCAACTATTGCTGAATTCTAAGAAATATTTCATGCAAAGCAATGGAATCATTTATTTGTTTTTACCTACACACAAGGCCTGTTAAAAATCACCGCTTCTTGTGTAACGCCGATTTTTAGTATATATCTGGAATGATTATATAACTATGGCAACATCGAACATTATGGAAACAAAATGGAATATAATCATTCCAGATATCATCACTACATATATTCTATGTAGGTACAGTCCCATTGTGTTTTCTATACACGGAGAATTTGAGGGTTTGCTGCCATGGAAGTACCTCAAAAAGTACTCTGGGGGATACCTGGTTAAAAAGCAAAAAAAAGGATCATACTAAAGAGCGGCGTTACACAAGAAGCGGTGATTTTTAGCAGGCCTCCTGCACAACACCCTAAGCCTTCCCAGAGATGATAGTGTTGCAGATGTAGGGATGTTAGGAATGTTTGGCCCGTCTAATCCATGATGAGCTGACCAGATCCCGGTTAAATGTAAACGCATATGCACATCTCATCGGAATTGAGAGAAGAGAAAGAAATTAGGAAAGAATCAGTACGGGATAGAGGATCAAGAAAACACCAAGACTATTTACTTGACTTGACTCACTGGGCCTTCATCTAGAGAGCATATGTCCCCGATAATCTGATCATTTCTGATATTATTTGTGTAACCTCTTTCGCGTTGTTACCTGAATACAATTGCTGGTTAACAATTAACTTTGGAGACTGGCCTAGTTTTTGATAAGAAACACCGGAGTTAAAGGTGGATGATATATCTTGACCAGTTTTGATATAGATGATAATTGAATTTAAAGATATTAATCAATCAATCTTCACAAAGCCCAGTGTGATTACGACATATCGCAAATCACAAGTCGCAAACCTATTATCATTAAACTTCATGTAAACCCGCAATAAATCAGAAGCAACTCCTAGGGGAATGAGGTGAGTTTTGGGGAGTCTACATGCAGGAAGATTATGATCGAACTCCAGATCATATATCTCAGCATACATACCTTGTAGTAATTCTGTACTGAGAGGTTGACGGATATTTGCTCTGATAGTACAAAAAACTGACTGGTGTTGATTGTTGAGTTTATATCAAGCTCCATTGTAGAACTGGTTGGACTAGATGGGACGTAGATATATCTGGCGAATTTAATCAAAGGCATGGGTTGGTGAATTCACAACGTTCAATTCACGACAAATCACGAGCATGTTTCGTGTTACCAAGTCCAGAAATCCATTTTCAAGGGGATTCAGATTGATGAACGCTCAAAAAAATAATTTTAGTTTTGTAGTCTGTTCCTTGACTTTTGTTGCAGCCCCCGCAGTATATATGCAGTTATGTCTACACTATTTAAAGTTCATAAAAGACAACTTTATCAAATGTTTCCAGAAACCACTTTACCTCGAAACTGTCATGAGATATACTGCAAGAGATAAATCCAGCTTGTTTGTTTTTGAGCATGGAAAAGAAAAAGGGGGAGTTTGAAAAATTTAAATAGAATAGCCATCTTAGATAGAGATGATATATACACCAACATCGAGTAGTATCTGAGTAATTGCAAAGTACACATTAACGTGAAGATAAATCCGTGGCGAGATATAACACTATAGATATTGCATTGGACTGTTGAAAGGAACCCGTTTCATATTATTGGAGTTGCACTAAGGCGCATGCAGGACGTCTGTGAAGGTCATTATGATGACTGTATACAGACGAACCAGGACCGGATATATACCCCAGAATTAACTTGAACATGAAGCTCTTTGCTTATAGTGATCATGTCTGTGACATCGTGATCGATAAACAGTCACATCGAGATTGGCGCAATATATACTAGTATATCCTCGATCTTGAGCATTATTGGATACTTGGAAACAGACATGAAGAAAGAACAAGGCACGAGCGCTTATGTTATGTATCTTGAAAGCATGTCAAGCGAACAGACCCTCGGGTGAAATTCCTCATATGTGATAACATTTTTTCCAGAGGAATTACATTTCCTATCTGGTCAATTACCATTCTAATAACTATTCCCATCTTGATCACTTCTTGATCACTGTGTATGTAGATGGCGAGAAAGTACCGGTGGAGGTGGCGAGGCGGTGATAACGACTGCATTTGAAGGATGGAGGGTGCATGCAGATAAGAGAAAATGCATCAGCTCCTATTGTTCTAGTAAGCATCACTGTTTTATGTATCCCACATGTAGGGTAAGAATCATGGCTGGAACGAATCAAGAAACTCGGCCTTGCCGATATAGTCGTCTACATGTAAAATATAGTTAGGGCTATCTACTAGTTGATGTATTGTTACAGTCGACACGAGCACGCTAATCAGACTGCTAGTGTAATCGAATCCACAGAAGTTTATTGATAGTACAGAAGGTTTACATATTGACTCGGTAGTATTTAGTTATGGGGATAATCCTTTCGTTGTACGCCCATGCATGGCATTTCGGGGTAGTATCTTGGTGGGACTTGATCTGAGCATGATCTCGATGCAATCAATCACAAATTCAGCGAATACCAATAGGCAGCTAAAGGTATAACAGAATCAAGATGAGTTTTAGAGTTCCATTCACTGCTAACCAAGCACATATAGGATTCACATTTTAAACATCAAGGGATACAGTTTGTATCTATTGATAAAAAAGCGAGGTCAACTGTCAAAACAGTTGTCTCTAGCGATGATGAATTATTTGGGAATACTTAAAAAAGAAATTAAAACAGCAAAGTCCGCTGTTGTCAAAGTCAAGCCAACAGGCTTATTTCCTCCTAGATGATATCTTGTTACCCAGATGATATATAATAGACAAAGATCTCAAAAATGAGTTTTCCGATAACAATTTGCACAAAATAACTGACCCCCCCCCCCCCTCCCCCCCAAAAAAAAGAAAACAAAAACAAACCAATAAAGCAAGGGGAAAGAAACATGCATGACACGTCAAGTTTATCATAACATAACATGAAGAGCCGCCCAATGGTATGAAAAAAAAGAGGGTATAGCTGGAAAAATGCTGAGAAATGGAGGCTAAACAGAAAGGAAAAGGGCCGACATGGTGTCTGATGGTATAAGTCCCGCCCAGGGAGCAAGTGGATTTTGGCTGATGCGATCAAAACTTCAGTTGGAAGAAACTGCTGCGAGAAAGGACTTTACATGACTGAAAAGTATTTTCATGTCAACAATTTCCTGCCTCATAGATGCGATAAGATGTTTTCATCCTTCACTACAGCGAGTTAATGGCCGACTAATACCATTCGGATCTCGTACACTTCATGAGCTGCAGCCGCAGCCGCAGCCTCTTCCTCTGGGGTCGGATCATTCAAAAGAGCCGGCAAAGCAGCCTTTCCAGCACCAGAAGAGACCGAAGGAAGCATCTTAGGGGTAGACGGCTTAGCAGCCTTTTTCAACTCGATATCGTAGGCCTGGCCCTCGGGCATCTGCTGGACAAAGTCCTCGTCAACAGCAATTTCGAGACCTTGCGGATTAATGTACACGACGCGAGCAGACGAGGTCTTGGCCGACCACTTGGCTCCGATGCGCTTTCGTAGTTCGTCGACGGACCGTTGCATGAGATATGTGGCGCGGAATAACGACGCATTAGGTGAAAGACGGACGAGGGGGAATCCATGTGACGGTGTCTGATTACGAAAGTAGAAGCAAGCAACGGCCCGGGGACCAGGCGGGGGAGGTCGGTATGACCGGTCGATATCAACGGCATCAACAGATTTTGTCGGCGTGCCAAGGCTAGAAGGTCCGGGCTTTGTCTCGGATGCACTGCCGGCACGATCAGCCCAGGGGGACGTCTGTATTACGCCAAACGAGGACCGGCCGCGATCCAGGGATCCACCTCGGGGCTTATCATCGTAGAACCGGACGGGATGGAGATCGGGATCATCTTCTTCTTCGCCCGGAAGCACAAAGACCGTAAAACTGTTGATGCTACGCGTCATCTGCTCCAGATTCCGGAGCTGAATCTGGAGACTTTCGGTCGACGAAGCGTAGTCATCATCGTCTTGGTCCATCAGATCGTCATCAGCCGGGTCGTATTTCTCCTCTTCAAGTGCCCGGTCTATTACCGTGCGACGGACCGAGCGGCCTCGGGTGACATTTCGAAGACGTTTTGTGATACGATCTTTGCGCCTCGGCACTATACCACGTTCTGAGCCACGCAGACTGTGGCGGATCTTTTCGATGTTTCGGCGGACACGGTCTGAGTCGATGGCGAGCTTTCTTTCCGCGCCATGGTCACGGAAGACCTTGGCCTTACAGTAGGAAAGCTCGGAGAATCTGGGAGTAGCACCGGGGCCCGTTAAATCGGTGTTTAAAATGCTGGTTTTGGCGACGACCCGGACAGCAACTCCCTTGACCCCTTTCGTTTGACTGAAGTCAGTGGAAAGGAAATTGAAACGCACATTGATGGCACATTGCGGAGGAGTAGCCACAGTTGGAGTCCAGATAACAGTAAAGCTGTCGAACTGATGATTATCAAGTTGGACATCAGTGCCGAATGGCCGGCGGCGTTCCCCTTCGTCAATAAACTCAAGAGCCCTCAATAAGCTACCTGAGGATCGCGAGTCGTCATCAGCCCGAGTATCTCGTGATTCCTTCCATAGTTCCCAAGCTGCTACGGGCTCTCGACGCTGGCCAGCATCATCAAAAGTCACTCGGATGCTCGTCCGGTACTGAAGTTTTCCAATGGGGACGATGGCAGGTGGTTGTGTATCACAAATGATGATGCGATACTTTTGGCTTTTGTTGAGATAGGTTATGGGAATTTCATCATCTCTCTGGACCATGCTAGTTTGAGTTTCGAGAGTGGTACTAAAACGAAATGGTGACTGGGGCAGTTGTGGCTGTTCCGGAGGAAGAGGAGGCCCCGGAGGCACCTGTGGTGATGGTATCCGTCTGTGTCCGACCATGGACCCTGGCGCAGAAATAGGACGAGATAAAGAGCTGCCAGGCATTCCGAGTTCGTAGAGAGGTCCTCTGCTATCATAGCGGGGATACTGGTGAGGTGATGGTGGGAGTGGATGCGTAGCATAACCTGAGTGATTATTGGCTGGGTGTGATGGTGGTGGTGGTATTGATGCCCTAGAATGATGATAAGGTGTGATTGGTGGTACTGAAGGCCGGCGTGGCTCATATCCTGGAAGTGGCGCCGTGTGGTGCATAGCTGGCTGGGGCATCCCCGGAGAATAATAGGACGAAACATGCGGCGGGTTCACCGCACCGGGATGGCCAGCATAATGTCGGTCAGGCGCATGTCTGTGGACGGCGGGATTTGAGTACCCTATCATTGCAGATGACGGGTCGTATGAACGACTGTGAATGTGAGATGGCGAGTATGTGTAGCTGTGAGGGGGGTGGAATGACTGCGAAGGAAAGTTCGCATGGGAAGGTGCTGATAGCGGTAGTAACACGGTGTAATCCGGAGCACCGGAATAGTTAGGAGACCAGATTGTGGATGACAGTGCCCGAGTAGTAGGAGGATACTGATGCGAGCGAGGTGAGAGCAGGTGGTCTAACGATGGAAGCGTGAGGTGTCTGCGAGAAAACAAATTAAGATTATATCAGTATAAATGTGTATTGCGCAATAGGTCGTAATGGTGTTTGTGGATAGTGATGTTAAGAAAGAATACTTGGATTGGACACAATGCTTGATTTGATCAGGTAATGGGGCCCTATATGGTAGCAATTAGAGACAGGAACAAGACCTCGATATCTCTCTGCTGCTGCATATAACTTGTCACCAGGAATGTGACGAGCGGGTCAAACTAAAGCGGCGGCGGCACTCAGCCGAATCTTGAGTTACGCCTTTCTCTTCTTCTTCCTTGCCATTCAGGGTTCCCATACATTATTTGTACATATCTTGAGGCGGACCTATAGTGAAAACATAGCATACCCTACTAGCGAGTAAGGATGTGAAATCACAATGGGCCCCTCGTCCAGATCGCCCCAAGATCAGCTCCTCCGGTGAGCGCTCAAACAGGAAATTAGCCCAGCTGGCTGAGCCTAGTGTGGGCAAGAGGGGAGGGGGCCTGAAATCTTGTAAAGAGTTGCTCTAAATGACCTGCCTGAACAGACTGTGTGCAGGGGATGGAAGAGAGGATAGATATTTGAGCCGGCGTGTCAGGCGAAGAAAGAACAGGCGGGCTGGTTCCAGTACCTTGGCCTCTCTAGTCGGGTGGGAGGAAGTGCCATCGTCATCCTCTCCAAGACCTCTGTTTTCTTTTTGGTTTGGTGAAGCTTTGGGTAAATATCGTTATGGGAAGACAAATCGAATGTGTATGATGGTTGACAACTGGAAGGAACATAAGGGTACTTACTCACCCATTCGGTTGTGGTCCATAGAGGATGTTGGCAGTCAAGATATCGTTATTCGAGGCGCAAGAGCGCAATAGGATTATAGAGCATGGTTTGGCAAGCTGGGTCTGTGATAGATTGAACTCTTTGTTATGCCAGGGGCCGGATGTATATTTTTCGAAGAGGCACTGCCAGTGTTTTTGATAGAAAACTTAAAGTCCAGACGTCGACCTCAGCCAATGCAGTGATGATGATGATGCCCCCCAGAAGATCTGGTGTTTTCGGGGATACAAAAGCCTGTGATGTCGATGAGATTCTGAAGATCAAGACATCAGCCTTATAAACAGAAAGATACGAGATATTCAATGTCTGTGAGTGCAAAAGCGAGATGAAGTAATTGCCGTATTGCGAAAGAGCTACACACTCAATCAGTCGATCATGGGCCGGCAGCCGATGATATATCAAATGTCGAGGTATGTAGTTGTTAGAATTTAGTTGATCAAGATAACGTGATCTGCCCGGTAGAGTCTATTGCTGAACGTAGAATTTGATATTCCAGAAAACAAGACAAAAGAAAACCAAAGAAGGTGGCCCCAAGGTGACGGAGAATAGTACTGGATGCATGTCTTCTTATCATATCCTGCAACCCTGCTAGCTTATATGGATGGCAATGTTTGAGCTTGTTCTTTTTGACTTTGCAGCTGTCCGGGTCGTTGGATTCTAAGCTAATTCTTAACATGGTCATAGAGACGGTGTATTCAACAATAATATCCGTATTAATCTGTCAAGCTGGCTCTTTCCCTCTTTTTTTTACTTTTTATTTTTCTTTCCTCAAGGAGACCTACGCTTTAGTATTTATCTCGCCAGTTCCTGGCATCCTCGAAAGCTGTATGCTTGCCCCGTCATATGGCGTTTTCCACCTAGCAAATCTTTTCTCAACTTCTCTACGCATCTTTACGGCCGGACTTTGACGTAGGCCATGAACAGCCCCTCATAATTCTCAATGAGAGTGAGGTTAAACATGTTTACAATGATTTAATATACATATATATTTTGTCTGCCATAAGCGTGGCCTGGCCCGTCTGATCCGTTAGATCGGAAACTACAAGAATGGTGTGGATGGGCGGGATGTGAAGACGAATGTTACCAACCCATATATAAAATAGGTTCTTTTTTTTTACTTTTTTTTTGTAATCTGCAACAAAAAATATATAATGATGAATTGACCACAGACGTTCATTGCTGAGAGCTCTAGATCTGCCCTAGAGCACAGCTCATATTGGCAAGCCAGGGATCTGGAGATATGTTTGTCTATCACCCTCCCAGTTCCACCCCTGGGGTTGACTATTCATATGACCCACCTAACCTTTGCCAAAAGAAAGCTTGCATGCGGTAGAGTTTTAACGATGTATGGAATCACACTTCTGTAAAAAAGGAAAAATACTGAGTGGCTGCTCCTCGTGGGTATGGTCCTTTAGCGGTTAACCTTGGTCTCTTTGGGGCTTGCTGATGATCTATCGTCAAGTTCAGTCATGTCTCATCTGTCCTTTGTGCCGTAGAGTAAAAGAAGTAAATCCAAGGTTTCTGTGGTTTAACAAATTCTGCGGCCTCCGGCTCTTCAAGAAGCTTTTTTTTTTTAATCCACATCAAACAAACATTATAGCGGATCCGTTAGCGCCACAACTCCTCCTACCTATCACCACCTCTTCCACACATCACAGTCAACTTTTTAGCCAATATACCCCAGCAACAATCCCCAACCTCGATTTGGCCGGACTCCTCCCTACCATTATCACGACCGGCCAAATCCAGAGAGGAAAGCTGGAAAATGGACACTAGGGCATGGGTTGTGACTAGGGGTTCTTGTATAGAATATCTTGTATTTTTTTTCAGTTCAACCTGCTGGGTTTGTTCTGCAACTTATGGTTCAACTATTTGGGGGCGTGTACATATAGAGTAATATGATATAAATATGGAATCAACCCCCATTCATCTGTGATGAACTATGGGGGTGTTGTTAGTGATCACCTCAACCGTCTACAGAATGAGGGGTTGAATTTATAAACGTCATCGATGTCTCACGCAAACAAGTCACTTTACAAAGTGAGCTGAAAGTTCCTTAGTGTAAAAATGTGAGTGGCAGCTCAAAAATAAATTAAAAAATAAGCATTTTATGTTTCGCCAAAATATATATATATATATAAATACAACAAACAGAAACAAGAAAAAGAAATACCAAATTCGAAACAAGTCAAAAACTTTAATGAATGATCCCATAAAATTGAAATTCATATCTCAGCAAAGTCCCTTTTATCAACATGTAAACTCAACTGCGTATCAACCCTCGAGATTGGTCACATCACAATGACACTCGCCTGAATATATAGATGGAACTAGCAAATAATGACAAAATCAAGCAAGCGAGAGATCTCAACATCTACAACCCAGGTAGCATAGTACATGAACATCATCAAGACTCTGCTTTGAACCACTATCAGTATTACTTGGCTGCTGGCCATCTCTACATCTGTTACTGACATAACTAACTTCTCCTTCCCCCCCCTCCCTCCTCTCTCTCAGAAACAAGCAGATGCTCCCAAAAACGGTGCGGAGAAACCCAGTCGCCCATCAGACCATAGAAAAATTATTCATCCTTGAAGTTTCATCTACCTGGACCGGCCACACTATAAGTGACCCAGACATCATCAAAGACAATAAAAAATATCCCAAAACATCCAGCTTACGACTTGCTTGACTTACCAATGCCATTGTGTCAGGTAGCTATTTTTGGTGAGAATTACTATAACAGAACCAGTTAGTGATGTTGTCGGGGGTTGTTGACGGCTGTTCTGTGTCAATCAATGTATGGTAGCCGTGAATTGAGGTCTTCTATAATTGGAGTCACACCGACGATTTTTTTTTTAGCTGGACATCCACTGACGTTGCAGAACCACTTCAAGCCAGATTCCTTTCCTCACTTCCCAGCTTGGGTCTCTGTAATCCACTAGCATTTGCTTTCTAGTTCCAGCTGGCTAGGTTAAGGCATTGAACGGCATGTGCTTACAAGATATGTGATCACCTGTGATTCATTAGAGCCGGAAAAGCTTGCCCGGATTGCATCACTTCACTGGTGATTTTCCGGACTTGATACACCAAAGGGGAGGTTGTATAGTGGGAGGCCGCCAAGTCTTGTGTTTAGTTCCAGGGCAATATGGATGATGATAGTAATGTTGAAAACAATAGTGTACGTAACAATGTCTGAGTAGCATTCCAATATTTTCAAAACTTCAATCCTGTGAAATTGATAGAAGACTAGAACTGTATCTAGTAATTAGTTCATATCTAGAGTGTTGGTACATAACATTTTGCAAGAAATAATCAAGTATAAGCACAAGCTATTATCTTCCTTAGGTTAAGTACACCACACTTAGGGTTACATTATCACAGGGTCCTTAGTCAAGGGTCGGGAAGGATCGCGGAGCAGCTTGTCGCTCAATCCATAACTACTGAAGCAAAAACTGGGTATATCAGGGATATCCTATGGCTCTGAACACTCCGGGATACCGACCTTGTCGTTTATTAAGAGCTGATATAATTGCTGCAATGGACCCTGAGACTTTGTAGTTAAGATTTTCGTTGGTAACCGGGTTTCGGGGAATCAATCCCGGGGCCAACCTTTAGGGATATAACCTAGCTTCATAACAACTACACCTCACACAAAGTCCAATTGTTATCCAGACGAAATATAGTGCTAAAATTGGATTCCGATCTAGCGCGGATTTCCAATGTTCAATTTGCAATCCAATGGACTGATAGATTGCTAGTGGATGCTTAGCCCAGCTCCTCCAACCTTTTGAGACAGTCACTCAGCTAGACTTGCTAGACTTGACAGATATGCCAGCACAACAAAGTGCTGATAGCGTAGGCATTGTAAAATAATTAGCTTTTCTGTATATCTTTCTCCCCCAAAACCTGTTTTCTAGTCGGGAGACCCGAATCCCATTGGTGAGACAACCAATGTAAAGCAGTTTTCTCAACCGAAGGGATCTAGAACCACCTATATACACTAAGGGCTCTTGTGACTTCACACATTACAGATACACGACCAAGCAAGGCAACTAAGGCCTTTTATTTGTTAATTCGATACCCACAAACCTGCATTAGTGGAATCTAGTCTAGATTGTTTGGTAAAAGCTATGTTACCAAAGCTGAATGGGGTATCCGACGAGATGGCCCAAAGAATGATAACATATCCCTTGGTGAATCTGACGGGAAAGTTCTCGACATGAATAGAATAGAGAATAAGCCATGATACGGACATACAGCCGTAGTCATGATCAAAATGACATCATTGAGCTTCTTGCCTATGTCAAGACGTTACAGGTGAAGTCCAAGCCACACCTGATCGCATATGCGAACAGTTGGCTCAATCGCATTTGATCACTTGGGAAGTCAAATCACATGGTATAGCCAAGATGTCAGCCATTGTCATGGAGGGCCACAGTGAAAGTTGAAGCTCGATCTTGACTATTCTGCTTCCAAGATTTTGACTGTTGTGATGTCTTTAGCCGCTAACGGGGACTACTAGTTGCTGCGTATCTAAACTAGCGGCGTAAGCTGTCATTTTCTGAACCCGCAATCTGCACTCGTAACTAGGCTCTTCCATGTTATGGCAACTAAAGATGCCCCGCCCTGTTCATCGTTCATCCCCGTAACCTGGATTTCCCAGCAATTCCTACTTAAAATCTTGTTTCAGACTTAGCAGAGTCAACAAAGTTCAGGTCACCGCTAAGATTTTCTAGAGGACAGGCCGATTCATTATTCTGCATTTGGCTTTTGTGCCATTAGATCCATAGACTAGGAGAAATACTGGATACAGGAAGCAGGTTGGGGTTCAAACGAACAAGTTTTGGCATTACGCATTTTGGGCAAGCTTTCCTTTCGTAGCTTGGTAGGGTTGTAACAATTTTGGTGTCTGCAGAATCACGGACAGGTTGTTTCTTGTACAAGTTTACTCGGAGATAATGCCAGAAGCGATTAACTATGATAAAGAAAACTTTATGATAATTCTGTACGGTATATCTATGGCTGGAGTCAGCCTGTATGGTTGAAAGTCTGGGTTGGCTCGGATCTCTTGAAGCTGAAAGGTCTCATTTTGTGATTTGCTTAGTTATGTCACAGATGTATGTGGGGGTCGTCCAAGGTTGAACATGAATGATAACCAGACAGATGGATGGAATGAATTTACGTTTCAATGACTACATTCCAAATAGAAGCTGTAACTACATGCTAGAATTTGCAAATGTCAAAGTCTTGATCGTATATAGGCATCACATTGATATATCACTGTGGGGTAATTTTCATTGCGATAAACGGCAGAAAGATGACGCCCGAATCAGAGAATACGCCTGTTAAATATTATTAGGGCGTCAGTAAATATTTGGCCATTAGTGATGTGGAGTACTAGTCAGTGTTAGAACATGGCGTTAAAATACTGTTTTTTTTTTGTATTTCTTTTTTTTATCACCAATTCATCATGATGTGATTTATCTCGTGAAACATGAAAATTATCTGGTACCTTGACAAATCATGACTTCATGCATGAGAAATGCCTTTAGTGTGTGTTGTTATTTAAAATTTATTATATTGATACCATCGATTTCTAGAGACTTTAACACTATAGCCACTATCATAATTGGTGTATTTACATCTTCAGTTCCCTAAAAACAAACACTCCATTCCTTACAACCAAGCTGCCAACCAAATCTATATAATATAACCCTCCATAATAAATTTTAAGCCCAGTTCATGTCGCATCCGATACCCAATCTTGCTCACCCATAACCCTCCTGATTTTGTAACATGTCAATTATAATATCCAACACTCTGTCTTCTGGTCCAATGTTACTGTACTCATGCTTCTTGGGATTGCTCTTCCCAACCAACAAACACTGGTTATGCGAACTCATCACGTCAACCCATCCCAAAGTTCACCCTGAAGGATCTATCATCAGCACATGGCTGGAAATGGATGATTTTTCTAGCAGGGATAAAACTCAAATACTCTTCATTTAAGTTCAGGGTTGGCTATTCATCATGCTCAAGGGCTGACTTTTGAGGTAATTATTAGGTGCATGGCAAAAAAGATACCTCGAAAGCACACTGAAATAGAGCTCCGGTCTCAGTTAGGTTAAACAATGTAATTCCTGTATTTTGAAGCTTATAGAAGGGTGACTTCTGTAAATTCACTTGAACCACTATAACTATGGAATTTAAACCTTATAACTTAACAAATTGACGATGTAATCTATATGAATACTGGAATATAAAATTCTTTAATATTCTATGTATTGTGATGACATCAACTACAAATACAATATAAAAAAGATCAGAAAAATTCCGAGATACAATAATTAAATAGGACTCTATAATAATCATTTTTATGTGCATAGGGTATTAGGTTGATTTTATTAAAAAAAAAGTTTAAATTTTAACAATTTGAAGGTACAGGCCTGGTTTAACATGAAAATCAGGGAAAAATGACATAATATACTGAAATAGACCTAAATTTATACTGCTTGTAACTATCTCAATATAATAGATATAAATCCTAGAAGATATCCATTCAATTCCTCTCATTACGGACTATCACATATTACAAAGTGTACCATTATAGTGTTGATATCCACCGAGTTATAGGCTATTGCTTTTCTGTTTTGATAATATTTTTTTCTGCCATCTTCAAACGAATTCCCGCAACTAGGGCTATACTTCACTGAATTTTGGAAGTATATTTTTTTGACGTGCACCTAGTTATTGCTACTTTCGAAGCCTACGGGGTTTATTTGCAAGGGATAGCAGCGGAAGGGTCGTGAGTGATATGCTGCATAGCACGATCGTGATGAACAGCACATTTTCTTTTTTCGCTAGGAAAATCATGAGAAGTCAGCCCTTTGAATATTGGCCGGTGGCCTGTACGACCGGGGTAATTCATAGCAGCTGACTTTGCGGAGAGGTTGGTATTGAGTCAGTCTCTGTATCCAGGAGAAATGAAGACTGAAAAATATCATTCTATGTCAATATAGAAACTGCTAATGGGTTGTATTGCAAGATGGTAAGCTATGTGCTTGTGAAGAATAAAGAGATTACTCCATCTCATCGCCATCAAATTCTGGTTCGAAGGAACCTAGTCTAGTTGTTTCATTCTATGGACTTGAAGATCCCTCTATCATGTCGATTCATCCCATTGTGGTGTCACAGCCTTTTGAATAACCTACGAATCTCAATCATACAACTCTAGGCGATGTAGAGAACTGGAGCAGATTAATATAAATGCTTGCTGCTGGAAAAGCATATCTCATGAACGTTGATAGGAGATACGCCAGAAAGTTATAGTAAAGACTTCTCCATTTCTGATCTATAGATTAGGTCCGTATTTTGTATTATGATACTATGGGTAACATCAACATCTCTTATAGATAAGGGAATCTCATTTTTGAGAAAGGCGAGACCATTATGATAAGTTGACAAAGAAGTTCCATGATGCTAGTTTGACGAGGTTCAAGAATACAATCAACAGACATAATGCTTATTAACATATGTCTAGTTGTCAGAAAATGAGTGCTGTATTGTGATGATTCCCATTACTTGTAAAAATATAACATAGTAACTTTAACGAAATGGTGCTGTCAGACATAGATACTGCAGGTGAAGGTGCATCATGAGTAATTACAAGAAACTGTATCAAGGCACTACATACTGAACAACTATAAAACTAAGTTAGTATACATACTACGATCCAAGTGTGTAATGCGACTGTTGACACGTCAATGTCTGAATCATTGATCTCCAGAACTGAGTTATCATCTCAGACATTTGAGTTTTCGAGGAAGAAGTTAGTTCTTGTGTCATCAACATCTGAATGTCCAGATTCCTGTTTAGAACAGTGTCCAGAGGAATCTTGTTACATAATATCGAGTCAATCAACATGATAGTAATACTTGAGACTATTATGTGTTAAGATTCAATCTAGTGTTTTGCCACATTTTTCCTGTATGACAAAACCCGGTGATTACCTTCTGGTGTATCTTGGCCTTGATAAGGTTCGGAACCTCAAACTTCCTATGGATATTAATTAAAAGTCGAACTAGAGTACTACTACCATAAACTCCGTGTGTAAAAAAAACTCTTGATATACATGAATACCTAGAATATCAGGTAACCATATGTACTACCCCTCCCCTTTCCCACTGAGTATCACGTTTTACCACCTCTTCCCGCCGATAAGATAACTTTTGAACATGTACTACGCCACAAATAACACGGCAACCGGTCTCTTAGTTGCGACATACAAAGTGCAATTAATTTCTTGAATATCATTGAGCAGAGCACATTTTCTTGGATCAGGGCTACCAGTAGGGAACTCGAGTCATATGTCACGCTCACCTACTACCCAAGATACTGGAACTAATCATGTTGTGTTCTGCCAACACAGACATAATATTCAACAAATGAAGCTCCCAGGGCCTTTATGTATGCATGTTCTAGAGAGAACCAGAGTGCTGTGTTGTCTGGATCAGGTCGATGAGGATGGGCAAATATTTCATCATGATATGGAAGGAGAGATACTTGTTTGTACATTCAACATGATAGGCTTACAATGAAACAAAAAGAATACTAAACAAAAAACACTGGTCTACAAATGATGTACGTGTTGGTAATGTTGCGGCCAGGAAAGTACACCCCCGAGTAACTCATTTG
This sequence comes from Ambrosiella cleistominuta, assembly GCA_017139545.1. NCBI lineage: Eukaryota > Fungi > Ascomycota > Sordariomycetes > Microascales > Ceratocystidaceae > Ambrosiella > Ambrosiella cleistominuta. The sequence continues at coordinate 214,601 of JABFIG010000005.1, forward strand.
ATTGAAGATATATGAACACCATGGCTTGCACAACTATACCTTTGTATTGTCAACATTTGATTCAAGGAGGAAACATTGCAAAAGTAAGGCGGGAGTTACTGTACTACTGCCAATAATTTTGTTTTTTTGCACCAGAGTCCATGCTGTTGCCACTAAGTCCCATGAGATCTTGCATCATCTATTGCCTGAACTAAGAGTCTTTCTGAATCTATATACCCCACATTAAAGGAACCTGATGTTTAACCGAGCACAGCATTAATGTGAAATATCCTGTTCTATAGTTGAGCTAATGTTGGACATTATCACTTCAAAACTGAGGAGTTCTCGGGTTCCTAATGCACCACATATTCCCTAGTTCGTCATCTAACCAGTAGATGGGTGATGTCAGTTGTGACAAATTTGCAATGCTAACACAATCATCACTATTTCTGATGAACATGGTGTTACAGAACTAAGATTCATGAGCTAGAGAAACCTCTGTTATCTACCGGACATTACCCACAACACGTCCGGACCACAGATTTCCCCTTCGGCATATGTCGAGTCTACGTATCAGTGGTGCCAAAACCTACATCTCGCAGCTATATCACCATAATGTAGACAGTCTAATAACATGGTCTATATGAATGACCACAAGTCCAGACACACATAAAACATACCGTACTCCGTTCAGGGTAACGGGTCTGGACCCTGATACCAATATGAGACTCCTCCGGTTCACGAGCAACTGTACTATCAGTAACGAGAATACCCTATAGATACCTGCATGAAGGCTATATCCACCAGAACTAGCTCTTAGTGTGTACAGGAACAGGAATCCCCAGATTATGACCTCATGTTATAATCATCGGAAACCAGTGTTACGATCAATTATTCGTAACCATGACCGCATTAACAAGTACATGTGTACAGGTCGTTTCAAGGTACCGAGGAGTTCTGAACCATGGGAATTTGCCGTCTTCTAGCCCCAATGTTAATAAAGGGTCGTGGGTATACCAGCGAGTTGTGTGCTAACACCATCTAGTTTTTGAGTGCGATACCACAATAAATGACCTGTGATTGACCAGGTAGCAAAGGAAAGTTATTTCCAATTCCAGTAATTTAGTGTCATCATAAGCTTTGTAATACAATCAACGTTCTAATATGTTGAAGTGGACGTTTTAATCATCGCATGTGTATGGTATGTATGCACATGTCTACATGAACTCTAGTAGTCTGACAACACGGTCACATACGACCATAGCCTACGGAACATACAGGGTCCCGTCTACTCCCCAATGGTCAAACCACAGAGCGACGGATTAGTGCTACGGTGGGTAACCACGTGGGAATACCTAGTGTCGTATGTTTTGCCATGTTTTTTTTTTTTCGTTTCCTACTCATCATGATGTTCAAAGTCGATTTACTATATAGAATAATCACCTTGGTTTATTTATTTGGTGCAGTTCTAGTACACCGAATTCCCAACCGCAATTTAACTAACTCACAATCAAAACTGAGCGGTACATATGTCCTTACTTTTCAACAAGATGTATATCCCCGGAAAGCTGTACCATGATGATGGTGCTATATATAGTGAGTGGCGGTGAGTGGTAGACTTATCATGATACATTCTATGAATGCACTTGATAATTAATAATCATATTGTTCAACGAGTTACTGATCTGATAAAATGTTGTCTTAGAGGATAGAACTATCACTTCATAGAATGCAATTAGGATCTCGCAATCCAACAATAGAGCACGAAATCCATTTTCAAATGCCGTTGACTATTTAGCTAATCTTAAGTTAAGAATTTCTTCTTCTTAATCATTACCCCGCTAGTCCAGTTGAGCTGCCTTTTGATGTGATGAGTGTGCTGGTTCGGATGTCCGGGGATGCTAACCCTAAATACTTGTGTAAGATTTGGAATTGAAAGTCATCAAAATTCTTGTCATCAACATCCTGACAAGTTTGTCAAGACTGCTAAAAGGAACAATAGAAGGCTAGTTAAATAGCTTTAGTGAATGTGCAAAAAAAATTGTAGTTCGGGGCTAGAATATTAGTGAAATAGCGATGGAATCTATTGTGTCAGACAGCTTTATAGTTGAATAGACTTGGTGTTGTTGATCAGTTATCTTTCCAGGTTATATTGGTCGTCAGAACACGAAAGGAAACAAAAGTGAGAAAAGCCCGTTTGTGGCATGCATGGTTATCTTCTTCGAGTTCCTCTACACGGCACAAACAACGTCCGGCCTCGAAGCAAACCGCTTGTCGATACGAGAATGATAGCTTATCAAGCTTTTCTGTGACTCCCGTGACGCCTATATAAACACATACGTACAACAGAAATCCGGCTCTGGTGTGATCTGTGCACCTATCAAGTCTAGTGAGTTTAGTTGAGACGCCACTTTGAAAACTTAGTCGCACTGACAGCTGTACACAATCACTGCAGATGTTGTGTCTCCACGTCAAATCGGTAAATTGAGAACTTCTCTTCGCTACAAACTGGACCCATCACTTAGTGTCTTGTGCTTTTAAAGGCGCTTCAGGCTCACATCGTTCACTCATAAACCTTGGGTATATATTTAGTTAGACTTCAACTCATAGTGACGGAGGACCAAAGCTCAGACTCAGTTGCGGGTAAGCAACAGGGGCTTATTACAACGGACAGTAGCTCTCATGTCACCAAAGCCTAACCGACTATATGGCGAGAATATATACTTTGGGCTGCAACTGACAAACATGGAAAACAATGTGACCAATCCTGTTGGCCCCGTTCATGAACATGACGTCCCGATTGTCGGATTACTACCCCACATATTTGGCCACAGCTGAGGTATAAATGAAAGGATTGCACATGAACGAAAAGACGGTAGAACGGCATGCACTCCCTTTATATATATCGCAAGTCCCGTTCGGAGACTAGCCAGAGCTTCCCGGGATTGGAAATCACCGAAGGCTATTGTCGGGTAGGCCTCAAAGCGGCTAATTCACCTGGTAACTATCTAAATATTTTACAGCTACGCCACATGTATGACGGGACGGACATCCACAGTGCTTAAAAATTTATACATATATATGTGATTGAGTATGTGTCAAGACCAACACAACATGTATGATGCCCGATTAAAGGATGTCCCCCTCATGTGCGGAGTTTGCCAACCTGAATTAGGAACTCATGATTCGACTATGTCAGTGACCATGACCTGAGAATCGCCTTTGTCATCTTGTCTGCAGTCGCTTTTATAGTAATGACGATATTCATCATTGTCTGCATGGGGTATCTTATTCATGTTGATAAGATTCTTACCCCACTTGAACCTACATGCACTATCATGTCCGTGTAAACTTATGGCCATGGATCTTCATCTAGGTATAATCGTAATTTTGTATGTAAATCAACTTACACAATAAGAGACTACAAGTGTCCTTGGGAAGTAATTAGCGGGCTGCGTTGGCTGATGTTGACAGGAGTTGTAGACTTCAGTACATATTTATGTATCTACATATGTATATATCTCAACACACACAATTCTACACATAGAACGAATCATGTAACTAGAACTTTCATAGCTATCTATTTGATTTTTGTCTCCACCAAGATCACTACTCAGCAACTTTCACTTATCTGTAGTTACCACTAAAATGAAAACCCAATTCCGCACTATCATGAATCTTCCTTAGTTGATCTACAGGCCCCTGCCAATTCTTCTATCGAAGCTTCACCCAGCCCAGAAAAAGGAAAAAGTCCAGACCAGTCATTGTCCACTCACTCTTTTGTCAGCGGGTCTGTTTGACCACCTCGGTTACGCATCTCGTTACCTTCCTCCTCCTGAACCTGACTTACAGACTCAAGTCGGCAGTGTATTTTAAGTAACCGGATCTCTTTGTCCGTATAGGAAGAAGCATAATTACCACTCAGACTAGCCCCTGCCCGTCCTACAACTTTATATATATCATTGCTCGAGGAAAGTTCCCTAGATAGGTTAGCGACAGAACTATGTTATTCTCACGACGAGATCTTGGCATTCGTCTAAAACACGTTTAAATCAACGACATTTCTACAGTTTTATTGATTTATTGGTTGATTTAGTTTAACCTTAAATCTAATTTATCCGTTGCTTTTAAACATTTTACTTGGTCCAAAACAACATCATGGCTGACATTAAGGAGACAGCTCCGTCTGTTCTTCCTACCTCCTCTGCCACTGACATCGAGTCTCAACTTCCTTCCACCTCAGCATCCACTCTTTCCTCCCAAGCAGCCAGAGAGTCCTTCGAAGACCCCTTGGCCCCCCTCGAACAAGCCCTTACTCCTGTCCTCGAAACCGAAGAAGAACGTGCTGCCCGTGAGCCCATCACTTATGTAAAAACCGGCACCAGCATCGCTTCGGTGGCCTCGCGCCCCCCAGAGTTTGAAGTCACCTTTGAAGAAGGCGACCCAGAAAATCCCCGGAATTGGCCTCTGTGGTATCGGGCATGGATAATGTTTGTCCTGTCATTAAGTACTTGGCTGATTGTGCTGTACTCTACGAGTTACACTGCCAGCATCCCTGGTCTGGTCGAGGACTTCAGCACCACCAGCACCATCGCCACCCTGGGTCTCACCACCTATCTGTTAGGTCTCGCCGTGGGTACTCTTGTGCTAGCCCCACTTTCCGAAATCTACGGTCGCCAACCAGTGTACCTCGGAGGTATGATCATTGCTTCCATCTTGATTATTCCGGCCGGTCTAGCAAAGTCGCTGTCAACTCTCATCATTGTTCGCTTCTTTGGGTAGGTACCACGAAGTCATTATAAATACCACCCGACCTTTTTCCTTTCTGTTTTGTAACCTGTGTAACTAACCCGCTTTTCTTTTGTAGTGCACTTTTTGGTGCTGCGTTCATCGCCAATGCGCCGGGTTCCATCGTTGATATCTCCAATGAGGAGTCTCGTGCCCTGGCCATGTCTCTGTGGTCTATCGGTCCTCTCAACGGACCTAGCACCGGCCCTTTGGTTGGTGGCTTCACTTTCCAGTATTTGGGCTGGCGCTGGTGTGCCTGGATTGTCCTTATTGCAAATGGTGCTGCCATTGCTTGTTTGTTCACTGCCAAGGAAACCTATGCGCCCGCCATCCTGAAAAAGAAAGCGGCCCGTCTCAGGAAACTGCACAATGACCCCCGATACTGGTGCAAGTATGACCAGCGCATCTCTACGAAACAGCTCTTGAAAATCAACCTTAGCCGCCCGTTCATTCTGTCGGCCACTGAGCCTATACTGTGGTTCTTCAACATCTGGATCTCCCTCATCTATGCCATTTTGTACCTTTGTTTTGTGGCCTACCCCATTGTCTTCCGCCAGTATCGCGGATGGGACGCCGCTCACTCTGGGCTATCTTTCCTTGGTATTGGTACCGGCACCCTAATCATCATCTTCTGCGAACCTCTGCTCCGCCGTCTCATCAACAGACAACCCAAGGATCCCGAAACTGGCAAGACCCTCCCCGAGGCCACCGCTGTCGTCATGACCATTGGAGCCTTCCTTACACCAATGGGCCAACTCGCCTTCTCCTGGACCTGCCTGCCGACATCTATTCACTGGGCCCTTCCAATCTGTTTCGGTGTCCTCTTCGGTGCCGGTAATACCCTGAGTTTTATTTACGGATCAAACTACATGGCCAGCGCCTACGGCATCTATTCCGCCTCCGCGCTGGCCGGCAATGCCGTCATCCGCAGTGTATTTGGCGGCGTCCTGCCCCTTGTCGGCCCCATTATGTACAAGCGTCTCACTCCACAGTGGGCCGGTACACTTCTGGGTCTCCTTGAAGTTGCCCTTATCCCTATTCCGATTGTCTTTTGGAGGTACGGAGTGCGGATTCGCTCCAAGAGTCCTATTTTGATGCAGATGCGCGAGGAGGCTGCCAAGTCTGAGAAGAAGAGGGAGAAGTATGAGAGACATTTGGCCGGAGCTGCGACCAAGAAGGAAGAAGAAGGAATGAACAAGAAGACTGAAGAGATTCAGGAACAAGCTCAGCCTATGGAAATCAAGCCGACCGCTTAAAAAAACTGTTGATATGAAGAGGATACCCAATCTTACAACGCATATATACTCATATAGAATTACATTAATACATATCTTAAAAATCCCAATACCACAGTAACCTTCACCCGACACACTCAAGGTTTATCTTCGAAACAAAGTTTTGTACAATATATGCCATCTATGAACAGTAAATGCATGTAACACCTGAACTAGGCGTTATTGGTATCACTTCACTTCTTTTCAACAGGCTCCTCCTTGCCCTCAACATCAATGGTAGCCTCCTCCTTCGCCTTGCCGGACTCTAAGAACATGGACTCCTGGGAAATCCACAACTGGGCATAAACACCGTTCTTAGCCAGTAACTCCTGGTGGGTACCCTGCTCTTCAACCTTTCCATTCTTCAGGACAATAATCAGATCCGCATCAAAAATGGTACGCAATCTGTGGGCCACAAAGACACTAGTGCGGCCCTTCTCGCGCAGAATGCTGTTGATGTTGGCTATGACCTCCCGCTCAGTATGCGTGTCTAGAGCACTAGTAGCCTCATCGAAGAACAGCAGTGGGGGATCCTTGAGAAGAAGTCTGGTCAGGGCCAGTCGCTGCTTTTCGCCACCGGAAATCATCATGCCACGCTCGCCAACTTTGGTCGAGTAACCTTCCGGGAAAGTCTCGACAATCGAGTGAATCTGGGCACGGCTTGCAGCAGCGCGGACCTCCTCAAGGGTAGCTTCCAGGTTACCATAGCGAATGTTGTTCTCAATAGTGTCGTTGAAGAGGGGAGTGTCCTGGGGGACAACGCCGATAGCCCGACGGAGAGAATCCACACGGAGATCGCGCAGATCTTGGCTATCAATGGTGATACGGCCAGAGTCAACGTCGTAGAAGCGGAAAAGCAGCTTGAGCAGGGTCGATTTGCCACAGCCACTGGGTCCCACGATGGCAACCTTCTTACCCGCTGGAATGACGAAATCCAGCTCTTTCAAGATCGGGCGATCGACATGGTAACTGAATGACACCTTGTCAAACCGGATCTCACCACCGCGGGGGAGGATCAGGTTCTTAGCGTCAGGCTTGTCGCTAATGGTGACGTTGACCTTTTGGAGACTGAACAGAGTCTCCATATCCAGAAGAGACTGCCGCAGCTCACGGTACACAGAGCCCAGGAAGTTGAGGGGAACACTGAGCTGGAAGACAAGTTGGTTTACCATGACCAGATCACCGACAGTGAGGGTCCCGGCAGCGACACCATTGCAGGCGAGATACATCATGGCAGTGAGAGCAGATGAGAAGATGATGTTCTGACCACTGTTAAGGAAGGCGAGTGAGGTGGCAACCTTGATGGAGTTCTTTTCGTACTGCTGGAGAGCCTTGTCATACCGCATAACCTCATAGGCTTCGTTGTTGAAGTATTTGACAGCCTCGTAGTTGATAAGTGAGTCGACAGCTACGGTACTGGCTCTGTTGTCAGCCGCGTTGGCCTGTTTGCGGAACTTGGTACGCCAAGCCGTAGTAGTAATCGTGAACCCGGTATAGGCAGCCATTGTCAGCGCAGTGATAGCTGCAAAACTGCCACCATAGCTGTATGTCAAGATGGCACAAACCATGCCAATCTCAAGCGCCGTCGGGAAAACATGGAACAACATGCTTGTGAGGAGAAAACTGATACCCTTGGTACCACGGTCGATTGCTCTGGTGAGACCACCGGTCTGTTTGGACAGATGGAAGTTCAGGTCCAGGTGTAACAGATGGTTAAAGACATTACCGGCAACTTTCCGGATTGCCTTCTGAGCCACTGAGGCAAAAACAGCATTGCGCAGCTCCTGAAATACCGTTGCGCAGATACGTGTAGTACCGTATGCTAAAATCAGCGATCCAGCAACAGCAGTTGCGGTACCACCCACAGCACTGAAGTCAATGTTCATGCTGTCTACTATACTCTTGAAGTAAAAGGGCACTTGTACATTCAAGACCTTGGCGCTGACCAGCAATGTCACGGCCAAGCCCACCCGGAACTTGGTACTGAGACTGTCTTTGGGCCACAAATAGTGAGCCATCTCCTTCACAATCGCCCAATCCGCTCGTCGCTGCTCCTGTGTCGTTTTACTCCGATCCAACACCGCCAACGGGTCTTTCCCATTGTTAGCCTGGGCCCGAGAACGCTCATCATTCGCCGACTTCACCGCGTCAGAAACGGGAGTATCCTTTGTATCCGTCTTTGCCGTTAGTAATGGGGCCGAATCTGACAGGAACCGGGCCTGCAGGTTGTCATACATCTGCACAGAGCCGCGGATCACCCGCAGAGATGACTGGGTTGGCATCAGCCGGTTATGGACAGGGCGGAAGACCGCCAGCTGTCGTCGTACTAACACGGAGCCGCTGCACAGAGTATTGGCCTGTCGGTAGAGAAGCGGGCGGAACATGGCTGTCTGTCACGTGTCAGCATTGCATAAGGCAATGTGCAAGGTATGAGTCCAAGTAAAAATGCGATGTCAACGATGACTGAATCCCGCTTCCAGACATTTATGAATTGAATTGAATAAGATGATGAGTGAATATAAAGTCAACTTACATTTTAATATGAGAGCGTGGATGAGTATGGATGAGAGGATGATGTTATTCAAACGTGCACTTAAATGTCCAGACAGCGAAGCAGGTCCGAGCTTCAAGTACCTGGTCGGTCGTAAGTGCGACTATACTGTCAGCTCCACAGGATCCAATCACAAACTATATCTCGGATATATATAACCCGGATAAGCTGTAGACTCGGAGCGTGGTGCTCTCTTCAAAAGACTAATTTAGCCAATGTAGTACCAGGCCGAGATGACTTAGTAACAGGATGCTCGGGATTGGAGTAGGGAATCACGAGTTGACATGCAAAAATCTGAGATGACCTTTGAGAAATTGAAGATAGCCAGAATTTTCAGTTTTTTTACATGAAACTGAAAAAAGAAAATTGGTGAACAATAATTTGTCCAAAGCTATCCTCAGTCACATAACGTTCATTTCGCCGATGCTTGACTAAGATGATGTGCTAACTGAAAATGCTATCGTCATGAATCCTATATTGTAACCCTAACCTTAATATTAGACTCCAGACTTGCATCTCCATCCACCAATGAGCTATCAATCAGCAATGATCATGATCGTCAAGTTTTGTTATTTAAGTATCTTTTGTTTTATTTCTTTAGAGGACAAAAAAAGTTCTCCTGATCGAAACCAAGATTTGCGATTTCGGATACAAGCAAAAATCAAATGCCTTCAAGCGGATTTGAACCGCTGACCTCGACATTACTAGTGTCGCGCTCTGCCAACTGAGCTATGAAGGCCTGTTATATATCTGCCGCAGTTAAATTGATTCTTGATTGGCTGGTTGGCGCAAGGAATATTAATTATTGCACGTGACCTCAACCATTTCAAGCATTATCACAATTCCATGGTAATACAAATAACTTTGCAAGGGAAAAAGTTTATATCTTGAACACTAAATTCAAACTGCTCGTCATGCCCCAGAGTGATATAAATGAAACTACCACTGACAAATTCCGAAATGGATGTTATCAAACATAGAATTGCAAAAATTTATCTTAAAGAATGATGTCATATAAAACTACATCATCCAGCATCTGTCTTAACAAGAAGAAGCTGCCGGGGTTGATGACTGGCAGTGTCTAGAAACAAAGTAAAAGCAACAAAGGAAATAACAAAAAAGTACAAAAAAAAGTAGAAAGCAATCATGAAAAACTAGTCCAAGCAACTTGTACGTACATCATGAGCATTACCGGCTTCGAGAACCGACGATCTGTATATAAACCAGATCCTGTCCAACAATATTTCCAGAAAAAATCTCGCCTAGCGGCCATAATATCCAGTGTTGCAACAGCAAAAATATAAAAACAAACCCCCAAAATAAACACCCCGTATCATATAATAAGTCGTAACATGATTTGCCAACTGCTTTAGTCCTCAATGAGGGTATCATCGTTATCCAAAGCAATGGCGGAATCAGAAGTCGGCATATCAACCGATCTGCCAGAGGGAAGGCTCTTGGGAAGGTACGCTCCAGCACGCTGCAGTCCAGTAAACAAACGGTTGAGGCCACCCTTCTCGGCTGCCGTTTGCTTCTTGGCCGGAGCAGGGGTAACGGGGGCCACTGCGGAAGCACTTTTTCGCCCTCTGGGAGCAAGCAGGAGTTTATGGGAGCGCATGAGGGCATTTTGGAGATCCTCGCGGACAGCATCGATCATGGTGTTGGCCTGGACACGCTGATCTTCGAGGTCAGTCTCCAGCTCCCTGTTCTCCTCTCTGAGAGCGGTAATGGTGTTGTTGGCTTCAATCAGGCTGGCGGTCAGTCTAGAGATCTCGGCGCTCAGAGCAGAAATCTTCTGGTCACGTTCAAGAATCTCGGCAGTGTGCTTCTTGTTGAGCGAGGCAATCTCGTTGATACGGAAATCACGGAGAGTGGCAACCTCAGCATTACGCTCCTCCTGTAGAGCAGCAAGCTCAGCTTCAGCTTCATCCTTGACGGCGTTGAGCTCGGCGGTAAGCTGCTCCTGGGTAGCGTGCAACTGAGCGGTAAGCTCATCCTGAACAGCGGCAACTTCACTGCTGCGCTGTTCCTGGAGAGCGGTAATTTGGGCAACGTGCCGCTCCTGGAGCTGAGCAATCTGGGCCGAGTGCTGCTCGTGCATGGCTGTGAGCTGAGCAGAACGCTCTTTCTGGATAGCGGCAATCTGCTGGTCGCGGGCAGTAATATCAGCCAAACGTCTCTCCTGAAGGACGGCCAACTTCTGCTGGTGCTTCTCGTGGAGACCAGACATTTCAGCTTCCTGGGCTTCAATGAGATGAGAAAGGTGAGCACTGTGAGCATCGTGGGCAGCCTGGAGGGCCTCGCGAAGCTCTTCGGTCTCACGAACAAGGATAGAGAGCTTGCCTTCAAGCTCAATAACAGAGTTCTCGCGCTGGGTAATGGCGTTACGAGCAGAGGTACCCTCGTGGGCCAGTCGCAAGACATCCCGCTTCAAGCTTTCAACCTCAGAAGTACGGCCGCTCATCTCGGAACGTAGCTGGTTCAGCTCGTTCTCCAATCCAAGAATCATCTCGTGCTGCTTGGCTAAGTTGGTGTGGGCCTCGGCAAGACGAGTGTGGTCAACGGCACCATTGGCAGAGCGGTCGGCCAGCTGTTGACGAAGCTGGTTCTCAGTCTCGTGTGCCTGGTCGATGATCTCCTCGTCCTCACGGATGCGGTGGGAGAGGTCACGAAGCTGAGTCAGAGCCATATCGAAAATATCAGCAGGATTGGCGGTCTCGGGAAGGTCAACGTTGTGCGGAGGCAGGAACGAGATCTCAGAGCGAGCATTCTGGAAGGCCTGATGGATAGCCTGGACAACATCATCGGCACTATTACCAGCGAATCCAAGACCACGGAGAGACTTGGTGATGTTTTCAATAGTGGTGCGGCGCTCATCTAGGTTAGACTCGAGAGCATCAAGACTAGAAGTGATGCTAGACTTGATCGAGTTCATGTCAAGGTCAACACGGTAGTCACCAAGACGAGTCTGAATGGTCCTCATGAATTTGGAGTAGAGCTCCAGCTCAATCTCGGTCTCATCAGCCTGAGCACGAAGAGTCGAAACCTCCTGCTCCAACTCAGCGGCGTGATCAATCAGTTGCTCGTGAGCAGCCATCATCGCAGCATTGACTGGAGCCTGAGAGACTGCAACGCCAGTCGGGCTGGTAGTAGGAGGAGTAAGAATGTTGTGACGAGGCTGGGCCTGCGGCTTGGGAGAGGGTCTAGGAGTGCCGCACTGCTCGAGATCCTGAATGGTTTCGTCGCCAAACTCATCGTCATCATTGACATCATCAGTCATGATATGGTCATCATCATACTGAATCTGAGAGCTCTGAGAGTGCGAGTCAACGTTGCTGTGGCTGCCAACAACCGAAGAGACATCATGTCTGTACTGAGACATCTGCGACCAATCGGTGAAAGCGGAGCCGTCTACAGGAGTAGTCATGTTGGATCGGCTGAGTTCCTCCTTGAGTTCCTCAATCTGTCTCTGGAGATCAAGAACCTGCTTGCGCGCTGCATCCTGCTCCTCGGCCTGAGAAGCAGATAACATGGACTCATTGCGCATGCTCTCAATCTCCGAATCCTTCAGCTCCAGTTCTTTCTTAAGGTCTGCAAGCTGCTGACGAAGGAGACGCTTACGCTGACGGTTTTCAGCCTCAATCAGGTTCATTTCCTCACTCAAACCATTGCGCCTGATGCGGCGCAACATGCGCTCCTCAATCACAGCACGCAGAGGCTTGAAGTTGACAACACCACTTAATGGTTCAGACTCGGCCCTCATAGGAAGACTGCTGCGACGATGCGCATAAGCTCCGGACCTTTGGCGCTTAGTTGAGCTCCGACCGGAGCTAGAAGTGGGTGCGGTACGCTGGGCATTGCGGGCCCGGGAAGCGGAATTGGGACGATTGGTAGCAGAAGGCGACGTGCGCTTCTCAACACGAAGCGCTCTGGCGGCTTCACTTCGCCGTCTGCTGGCAGAGTTCTTGGGTGACCTTTTGGGAGTGATGGTGGTGGTATTGGCGTTGGTAACGGAAATCGGAGTTGCTTTTGCGGTGAGACGGCGGAGGCGGGTGTTGTGGCGGGGTGTTGTGGGTGCGGCATCTTCGACTTGTGGCTTAGTTGTAGTGCGGCGCTCACGTCTGAGTGCCAATGGGACTTCGTCGGCTAAACCCATTGTGCTGGACAAAAGGAACTTAAGCTGATGGGGGAAAGTGGATTAAGGAATGATAGAACAATTAGAACAATTAGAAGACGGCTAGCATTGACAGCTTTCTGCCTATTGTACAAGTGACGTCAAATAAACTCTTGATATCAATAAGAAATGAACGACTATGAAGCGAATTAAGGTCCAAAGAAGATTGAAAAGGAAACCAGAAATCACTGCAAGTCGTTTGTCAGGCTGCGTTGTTGTTTAAAGCTTCCAACGCTTCTTAATTCGAAGCAAAGTAAACAACCGCTCGTAGCTTTGGCTGGCCGTGGCTTTCTGCGGGCGTGTTGAGCTGCAGGATTTGGGGATTGGGGGTGGTCTTAGATGGCTGGGCTCCCTGGTTCGAAAAGGAGTTCAATGATTTTTAGGTCGTCTTGGGTTTTTGAGAGAGAGATAGAGAATGCCGTGTGAATGGAAAAGTCAATGGTTGGCTGAGATGCCCGTTGTTGTCTCGCAATGTTCTTTATGCTAACGATTCAGTGGAGGTAAGTTTCTGGCTTGAAAATGGGATGCGGAGAACAAGCGATTTGTCTGGTACTTTAGTTTCTTTTGTGACAGATGAGAATGGACAAGAGAAAGACACCGGTTTAATGGCTTACATTGAAGCTTTTAGGATATAGAACTAGAATTTGGTAGATTAAAGCTTGAGCGTCTGAAATGCGATGACAGAGCCAAGAATAATAATGGCAGAGTAAAAACAATAAAATATATATGACTGTGATGGATATGGACTGGGCCCAAGTGCGGAAATGAAAGTAGCACAAGCTAACACTTGATCTGTAAGGTGAATCAACAAGTAAATCCCATTTTTAAATACAACAAAGACACAGAAAAGAAAGAAGCTTGTCAGAAGGAGGATTAAGTTAAACTTATATTTATAACTTCACGAATCACACATGTACGGACCTATTCTCTGGCTGCATTTGATGGCCAACGAAGCATACATACAGGAGCCATCAGTAGCGCGTAATATGCATCTCGGGGCTCTAAATTCATGCCATCGTGCATATTAGCTTGCCCTAAACCCCTTCAAGATCAAATCTTCCCATTTAATTCCTTCCACAGTAGTCAGTCCCGTGATAAAAGTTTCAAATCTTCCCAATTACCGCAGGTGGCTTTTATGATTAAGGCTTCTATTTAGCACCAGTTAACTGCATGTAATCATGGAAACCAACCATTGCGTCAACTAATGTAATGATGCTGTGTATCAGAGGCTTGTCACTCATCAGATAACCGCAGGGGAATCCTGCCAAGTGGAAAACCTAGAAGCCATGTCTCTATGTGTGGTGATCCATGGTGAGAGAGCCGGGGGAGGATGTCATATCGAAAGGTCTGATTGTCACTGGACATACTTGTACAGAGCGTCAGTTTAACGTGAGCTCAGTTTGAGATGTGTGCAGCGTGGTATTTAGATTAGACATTACTGAATCTTTTGTTCGTGGTATTTATTCCCCATCTCCAATTTAACAGTCCTTGATAAGTGACTAGAACATAGGCTTGCTTAGGCTTCTACAAGGCCTATGTTAGGTTTTCATTCATATGATCAGGCACCAACTCCAACTGAAGGTGGTATGCTTATTTCAACCTTTTTCAAAAACATTCATTCTTAGTGGCTGAAAATTCAAACTCCAGCGAATAATATTCTCTTGACATCTTGACATCAACTTATCGACTATATCCTAAATCTATTGCCAGCTGCTCTCTTCAAATTGGGCAAAACCTTAGCTTGCACCAGCCACTATAGATGCCTTGCAATGTCTCCGCGCTACGGTGAAGCACAATATCAGCAATTAATTCAGTCAGGCCTTCTCATCACGAAATGCCAGGCCAACCCCAAGAGACCCCACGCTTAAAGGTGTCAGGTAGAAGTGTCTGTTGCCACAGAAGTTTACCTGTCGACCATCGTATGGCTAAGTGTGGTGATATATCTGGGAGTACAGCATCGGAAGAATGCAGACCTCAAACGAGTATATTCAACTTTTTGCGCTTGTTTAACCATAGAGATTCTCAATCGGCGGCAAACAGTCCTAATTTGAAAAGATTTATAAAGATAGCCGAGGGATAATCTACCTAAATATCGACTCAACTTGCCATTTCTTGATAATCGACGGTATTCCACAGTATCATCATGGATCTTGATATTATGAAATCAATCATGCCAACTACAAGCATCCCACCCTTGTTCGTGAGACTAATGGTTTGGGAACAAACCCTTGGGAACAAGATTTTGAACCTGCATATCAATCAATACTGCATTCATGAAAACCCGTTCGCTGCATATTTTCTGCATGGCCACCATGACTCTGTTATCCTCATGTCTTGCTAACTGGGGCTCCCTGATTAATGTCCGTCATTTTTATGAACCACGTATTTGATTTTGTTAACCCTAACTCTAGTAGGTTGTACTCGATCGTCTACATAACTAGTTTATGACTGAGAAGGTTTAGAGTTGTTCAATAACTCACACATAGATAACCAAAGGAATGAGTGAGCTGCTTTCCATCTTCTAGTTCGGGACATGAAAAATATCTAAAAACACCGTAATTACTGGCACGTCCTCATTTTTTCCTAGCCCCACTTGGCTGCTGAGTTGGCAATTCACATACTGCAGATTTCTTTCGAGCTATATAAGTCATAGCCCTATTTTTTTGAATCTCCCTTTTAGATCCTTGCCATAGAACCACATATCACGACTTACTATACATGGCCCAGAGTGTATAACACCTTTTTCTCCATCATGATTGGGCTCCAAAACCCGCCATAGTCACAACTCTGTATGTGAGTAAATAAGTAGCCAGACAAGACCTAGCACAAAGTACTTATGCACTTGAGGGCCCAGAAGTATTATACATAGTGAGAGAATCTTGGGAAATTCATTGACGCGAGAGCTGCGTCTACCCTGTACTATAATCTATTCATTCATGAACTGGCGAGTGGAACGTTCTTTGCGGCTGGGCATATGCAAGGTGATTTCGCATTCATACCCAACCATGAAACGTACACGCTTGCCCCGCAGCCTAATGATCCCACATGGAAATGAAAGGGAAAAATGACAAAATTTGCAAATTTGCAATAGCTTGATTATAATGACTCTTCGATTGCAGAAGCCTAATATTCTCAGTATGAACGGAGATGTAGGGAGGAGTTTTCTCGGTAATCTTGATATACCTTGTTGCCTCTTCTTGCCCAGTAGATGATCCGAATGTGGCTCTGCGGCAAGCGAAGGAAATCTCTGGCAACTTTTAGGGATGAAGATTTTGTTAACTCAGTACGACGAACACGGGTTTACCATGTGGATTTGATCAATTAGTGTAGCAAGAACATTACAAGATGTAACTTTCATTCAGGTACTAAGAGAAGATGTTTCAGAAGTCTTGATGGAAAGCTATCTACTTTTTGATTTGATGCTATGGACAGTATCCTAACCCTAATTCCACTTACACCCGGCACAGCACCTTGTCCAGGTAATCTTTCACAATTTCCTGACCTTTAGCACTGAGGTCGATTACTGCACCAATGTAGCCATCAGGACGTACCACAACAGCAGCGCCAGTCTCTGGTATTCCATAAGTCTCATACGCATTACCGTGAACGTTTTCCACCGATGGCCCGTCAACGTAAATGTGATCGTAGTCCCAGCCTAACTTGTCATCAAACTGTCTATAGACCTCATGGATCTCCCTCAAAGGATCCAGCTCACCACGCTCACCAGAGTGCACCAAGAACACTTCCAAAATAGAAACGCCCTTTTCTCTCTCCACAAACCGATCAGTGATTCCATGAGGATCCTGCACGGCACTGAGGATGATCTTGGGGTATCGGGGGAGAAGTTCACGGGATATCCATGATCCAAACTCATTGCTTTTCTTGAGAGCCTCGGGTGAGGCAGTAATGTTACCACCAAAGACAAACAAACGGAAACGACCATCAGATGGCATGCGGTGGTGTAGTTGCCAAGGATGTGCGTCAAACTGGTTAAGAATTTGAATAGAGTACAAACGTGTCCCGGGAACCAGCTTCGTTTGCACGGTGGTATCCTTCAGCGTCAGTGGGCTAGGAGCGTAGTTTATGCCGGTCCCCGTGGTGAACATGTGACTTTGATGGAAGGCTCTGGATATTTCCTCTTGGGAGATACCGGTTTCGTCGGATATGTCCTTGGCGGGTCGGCCAGTGAAAAGCTTGGAGAACTTATGGTCGAAGTCGATGAGTTGGTTGGCAATATCTCTTCTTTCGAGTTCATAGGTGGAGAGGATGCTGCGGGGGGCCAGGCCTTTGCAGACGAGACCAAGCTTCCAGCCAAGGTTGTAGGTGTCTTGCATGGAGACGTTCATGCCCTGGCCGGCCTTTGGTGAATGGGTGTGAACAGCATCTACAGAAATTAGTAACATGGTCAATGTTGAAGTCAAAGAGACACTTACCACCGGCAAGGAAGATGCGTTCACTCTTGCTGAAGTGGTTGCCAATTCTTTGGCCGATCTGGTAAGCAGTCCACCTATCATTAGGTGTTAGTGGAAATTGTGACAAGAAACCATGAGATATCTTAACTTACCAGTCACAGTAGTGGTATTCTAGCTTGTAGGGGCTGAGAATCTTGCGAGCAGCATCAATAATAATCTTAGAGGTGATCCTAGACCGATCGACCCGGCCCCCATCGCGAGCTTGTGCAGAGATCTCATTGAGCTGGATGTACAGACGAACCATGCGGTTCTCGCGAGGAATAATCATGACAGTGCCATCGTTAGCACTGTGGATGACACAACGCTTCCGAATATCAGCTAGATACTAAAGTTAGCATGGTTTGTGATGCTAAGGTTGGTGTGATGACTTACGGAAGTCGGTGATGGGAACAATGTCCATGACACCCCTGAATATCATTGTTAGCATGGACAATCAAATACACGAGAAGGAAAAGATGAACTTACCAGATGAAGTCAGTAGATTCGCCAATCATCTTATACTTGTCTCCCAGAGCGTTCCGAGTCCATGAGTGGGCACCGTCACATCCGACAACATACTTGGCCTTGAGAACTTCTTCCAAAGCCCGGCCATCAGAAGTCTTGTCCAAGATCTCCTTGTTGTCATCAGCCGTCAGATTGCTTCTAAACATGCCATTCCGCGTTTGCTCGTCACCAAGACTAGCGGCCGTGACTCCCTCAATATGGCGAAGAGAGATTGTAACCGGGTACTCATCAGGATCATTGGCAGAGGACTCATCTAGATTGAGCGAAGAGGGCATGACGCCGCGCTCAACAGTGATGGGGGCCTCATTCTTGCCATACGAAACTTTAATGGCATCGATGCATAGTTGCTCTACTCGGCCTTGGTGAAGGGCGGCTTCGTGGAAGCGGGAGAGGCCAGGGAAATAGTTCAGGGCATGACTATCACGCCGGATCGTCCCGTTCGAATCAGGGTTCCAGAAACAAACCTCTGCATCAGATTTTGTTAGTAATGGTTGCTGACCTTGGGTCACGTTGTTATCAACGGGTTGTTTAAAGAGTGGGCCCTATTGAACAACAGTGCAGTACTTGGATGAAATATCTTGGAGGCGGAATTACGAACCGTAGATGCGGAAACACTCCTTCCACGCAATTTCACCCAAGCCAAATGAATCAAGGATTTCAAGCGTCCGGGCCTGGACGCCATCGGCCTGGCCCGAGAAGATCTTATCAGACCGCTTATCGATAATCCGAGCATCCACACCGAGACGAGCCATCCACAGCGCCAGCATCATACCGGCCGGCCCAGCCCCGATAATCAAGACATCGCATTTGTTTTCCTTGATGACCATGATAGTGTAAGCTGCTTATGAGATAGTATGAGAGCAAGAAGGAGGGACAGCATGAGCGTGAAAGAGAGGAGCATAAACAAGGTGAAAACACAAAAGTTTACGGATTTTGCATTCTTATATGGATCCCCGCTGTGCATCAACAAAGGAACATTAGGTGGGAATCTAGAAAATGAACCCGAACCTAGCTCCCAGGAATAGAATGTCAATGTAGGATGTTTCATTATGACCGTCTAGTTCCAATTAAGCAAGAGAGTTACGCTAGCCTCATAGAGAATGTGCTATACGTATAGTTACTCACTTTATGCAACATATGTGTACATATGTGCTCAATTTATTTTTGGCACTCGACACTCGGTCATAAAACACTATCACATCCACCCGAACACGCCACGCTGACGCATTCACAAGTGCCGGCGCTCTGCACACACCCCTCCAATGTTGTTTTTCACATTCCATTAAGCACTTGGTAAGCATATTTATAAGCCTCCTGTCATCACCATTACAAGCGCATTGAGATACGGCATCCGGTCAGTTCCACTAGCCCCCCTTTACACGATAGTTAAGATTCGCCGCGATTCGCACGGCCATCACAATGGTACTTGGTGTAGTAAAGCATAGTGCGAGATATTTCATGTGGAATGGGTTTGGCGTGAATAACTGAATATCTTGGACTTTTTATGCAGCTTCAATACGTACATCACTATCAGAATATAACATTTCTGCTTGAGAAAACCTGCTTTTATAAATTTGTTGTCGTTCTTTTGTTTCATAAAAAAAAAAGTGAAAATTCTGTATGCCTCCATGGATTCGACGCACGTCCTCACACCATGCCGATTACAGGGCATGATCAGATACCAAAGTGCCGAAATGCATTGAGATTCAGAGACAAGAGAACAAAAAAGCCATGATGGGATTGCAGTAATAGTGTTTGAAAAGACAACGATATAAAGGACCATGAAGCCCTTTTCTAACGGTACCCTTTTCTCTTTTCACAAAGAGACATTGTGAACCTCGGAATGAATGAAACAAGACATACATAATGACATAAGAGTTTACCAAGATTAAGCACCAAGGCTTACATAAGTCTGAGCAATGAACCGTGCATCAACTTTGTCATGCGGGGGTGGGGTTCATACATTGTAGCCGGATTACATGCATCATGATGAATGGCTGGAGTCCCATTTTACATATGCTTTGGAAGTATGGCTGTTGATAGATAATGTTTTGGAAGATATTAGAAATACTAGATATTGGTTGTGAATATGCAATTTACGGATATATATTTCAGAGTGCGTCTTGATCCGGCTTTAAACATCCAGATAAAATCAGCAGAGTCGTATATAGTCTATCATTATTCCCCACCCGCTCCTCGACCCAAATCTCGCCGAACCCTCCAAGCCTGTGAACCCTTAGGCCGCCTACTGTTCCCATGTAGAATATCAACCCACGGAATCTTGGCAGCATCATCCGCCTCATCATCACTAGCTGCACTGATTACACTTTGCTCTTCTTCTGGGTCACCCACGTCTTCAACGGTGGCTGTGGACCGGTTCTCTACTTTATCCGAAAAGGAGGCTTCTCTGGAAAATGCTAAGGACTTGCGGTAGACACTTTCGGTATAAGCCCAAGTGGGGGAATCGAATTGACCGTGCAGCAGGACGAGCCTTTGGCCATCTTCATGCAGTTGGTGGATGATTTCGAGAGGGACGGGCGTAAGGAGGTGAATGTTTGAGCTCTTTGGGTCAATTCCACGGATAAGGGCGAGACCAATTGTGCATGAATATTGAGAGTCAAGAGCAGCATTGTCGGGGTTGGAAATATAGGGCAGGCCCTCAGGCGATCTCGTGATTTCCACAGAATCGAACCTTGAATCGTCCAACCCAAAGGTAGAATCATCGAGCTTCATATGCGAATCTCTATCAGAATGTGATGTGCCAACTTTTCGGAAGGCGTCAAAGGCCTTTGGATCTTGCACTCTAACCAAAGCAATCACCATGCCATTAAGAGAGTCAGCTAGTAGTTTCCCCGGCGTCTGGACACCATAAGACAAGAATCCCATAAACCCTCGCTTCTGGCTCTTGTACGACACGACCAATGGTGCCCTATCTGTTAAAGGTTTTGAATTCCAAGAAGGTCGTTTGGTGACATCACCACTGGGATTCCAATGGAAATAAGACATCGTCTGCATGGCACGCATCTGAGCAGCAGTGCGTACTGTCACGTCTGTTGACTGCGAAACAAGCGGGTAGAATGACTTGCTGACAGCACGGAGTGCTTCCACTGTTTCAGCAGGTCCACTTTCAGACATGTAGATAACTTCAGTAGGGTGGACACGGCTGATGAGTGACACCAAAAGATCTAGACCAGTCCCTTGGATCCACCCGGGAGTGTTAATGATGGTGGGAGCACCTTTTGCTCTGCTACACAAGTCGAATGCAAGGTCGAGGTATAGATCAGGATCTGATCCTGGAGTTAGACTTCCAAAAGCGTGGCTATGAACTAATTCGGTAAACACACCGGCGTCCGGCCAGGGATGTCCGAAGGGAGGGGCAACATTTAACTTTTTGACGTTGACGAGTGATAATAGTCCGGGCGGTGTATACTCAGCCTGACCAGGATCGATATCAACGATGTTGATACCCTGGATATTGGACTGATGATTGGAAGAATTGAGCTTGGTGAGCTGCAATGATACGATCTTGTTGCTCAATATTCGGGTGAATGTCGATTTTCCAGCACCTTTGGGTCCACACACAAAAAAGACTGGATTTTTCGACAAGCCACCGGCAACAATGCCTACTAGCTTCTTGTTCCACTCTGGTGGAATTACCAGTGGTTGGAAGGCTTTTTTTGGCACATCTTCAGGAGTGTAGAGCTAGTCGAAATTAGAAATAATTCAACGGAGAAAATAATAGGCGTGACTTACGATTTGATATGTTGGTTCCGTTTTTGTAGGCCAGATATCTCTATACAGAGGCGATAGATTTTCCAAGTCACGAAGATGTTGGAGCCCAAGGTCGGGCAAGATTTCGATATTGGCATCGCGATAACACCTGACAACAGGTACTACATGGCAGAGCGGAGCGCAAATCCAATGAATTATATCACTAGGTTGAAGGACGGCCCCTGCGATAGTAACCTCCCCGTTATTGACTCTTAACCCAAAATTGCCGATGATGGTGAACCGCTGATGTTATGTTAGCAAACATACATAATTGATATTTCTAACAAACTTACTTCATCAGTATCGAGATTGATACAAGCATAGCCAGTTTTGTCACACCAATCATCAAGTGATTGTATATAAGTGCTCATCTGGACGTTGAAGCCTGGTTGGCGACCAGGTGAAACTACAGGGACATTTACAGGTGATTTCCTAATCATATTTTATTAGTTTTAACACTTCATAACATCACTAATTCAGTATTATAAGATACATACACCTTTGGCCTCACATTGGACGAGTTGCTCGTTCTTGGAGATCGTATCGTTGCAAGCTGCGGTTCAGAAAGATCACTCGCCGAACCCCTCTTGGCTATACGTTTAGGCTTTCTTTCAGGTTCACCAGAGTTTCCATCCTTGTTTGGTATTTGTGCTGAACCTTCACCTGATTGTGATTGAGCCCGCCGAGCTCTCAACGCTGACGCCGCGGACACAGGTCCGGATGGAACTACCTGCTTACGGATTGAAGTCAGGGCACTGACTATTCCTACAATCAGTCTACGAAACTTGGGAAAAGCTCAAAAAAAATCACATACAGGTTGACCCCATTGATTGGGGAGTTGATACTGCTGCCGAAGCTTTGCGCTTTTTAGGAGGATTGGTCATTTTTTCGCTGGACTTGTTGTATTTGTACGATGCCAATGTACGGTAGACAATGGCTATTAAGTGGGGATTCTTGATGACCCTCTCAGATATCGACCAAAAAAAAACTCGCGCTAGGAAAATCTCGAATCCACCAAAGATACGTTCATAGGATGACGATAACCACAATGAACCAGGTACAGGTGAATTATTCGCAGTGGTTGAAATAAGAAAGGCAGTTACGACATTGGACGGGCAGAATATTTTCGGGATGATTTCTTGGAAAAAAGCTGTCCCGCATTTCGTTTAGATGCACCCCAGGATGTGAAAGGTTTAGGCCTCTAAAATGGCAGAAATTACCCAACAAAGAAGGCGGTAAGATGCAAGAATAGAGACTGAGACGAGTAGTACTTTTCATTGGCTTGTTTTGAGCGTAGCCCCACCTTTAACTCTATACCAACGCCCTCAACTTCGGACAATACACCCACAAAACACACCGCCTCCCAGAAAAATTTGGATCGCAGAGCAAAAAGTGAACCGCAGACTTCATCACCGGAGGCACCTTGTAAAAGTGCGGACTCAAACTCTAGCATCAGACCAATCAAGACTCATCCGGCACACTCTACATCCACCAAGTCTCGTCGCAAATCCAGGCTGACTAGCGACCATACTCTGTCGACCCCGAAGTCGCAAATTTCGCATCCTCTTCCTGATACCCCGACGAGTCTCCCGCATCGACCTCGACATCGCAAACAAGGGTCTACTCCCTACACTCCTACATCACCCAGAAAAATGGCC
Source organism: Ambrosiella cleistominuta (assembly GCA_017139545.1). Lineage (NCBI taxonomy): Eukaryota > Fungi > Ascomycota > Sordariomycetes > Microascales > Ceratocystidaceae > Ambrosiella > Ambrosiella cleistominuta. The sequence goes on from JABFIG010000005.1 coordinate 237,772, forward strand.
AAGTCTACGACGAAAAGCTCCGGCTCCAAAAAGGCTGAGAAGGACCAAGTCAAGAACATTCTTGGTTCCCGGCATGCCGACAACAGCGACACCGATTCCTCGAGCTCCTCTAGTGATTCTGAATCCGACGGCGAAAGCACCCTCATGAAGCAGATCGCGACCCCCAAGAAGTCTACCAAGACTGACCTGCCTTCTCGCACCAAGGCCGAATCCCAGAGCGCCACTAAGAAGAAAGAGACCTCAGCCAAGGTTGAGAAGCTCAATACTCCCAAAATCAAGTCTGTCCTGGTCAAGAGCGCCAAAATCGTCGATTCTTCATCAGAGGAGAGTTCCGACCCCAGTTCCGATTCCGAAAGCGAGGTTGAAGTCAAGAAGGTTAAGCCTGCGCCTACGCTGGCGAATAAGGATATCCCAAAGAAGGAGGCCAAGAAAGAGACGCCCAAGAAGGAGACTTCCAAAAAGGCAGCGGCTAAGAAGGCGCCCACTCCTGAGCCCAAGTCTAGCAGCGAGAGTGAGCAAGAGAAGGAAAATTCTGATGTTGAAATGGGTGAAGCTGGCGTTGATTCTGATTCTGATTCTGAGCCTGAGGAGGAAGAGGAGCAAAATGTCCTGTCTGAGAAAGACCTTAAAGCCGCTGGTGCGCCGCCCGAGGTTATTAACGGCGACTTTGTCCTGCGCAAAACCATTGGCTCTACAGACGGCGACAAGCTCACCAAGCTGTTCAAGGATGCTGCCTCTGCTAGGAAGCAGGTGTGGTACTTCACCGCTCCTGCTGATATTCCCGTCGAGACCATCGAGAACATGCAGATTCCCGTAGACGATGCTATGATCCGTGGTGAGGCCACTTTCAAGCAAGGTGATGAGCAATTCGCACTTGAAGTTGACAAGGTTAGCTCCAGCCGGAGATTGGCACTTATGCTGCCTGCTGGCAAGGAGGAGTCTCAGTACAAGTGTGGTAAGTGAAACTACAGATCTACTCAGTGCATTGCTGATGAGACATCGCCACTAACGTGTCACGAATTATAGATATCCACCGTGTCGACAAAGTTCTCAACCTTCGCTGCCTTCCTCCTTCTGAAGCCCTGATCACTCCCAACGCTCAGCCCGTGCCCAAGACCTACCGGCCGCAACCCCATGGCCTCAAGACTCGGTTCCGCCCCCTGGGTGCCGACGAAAATGCCGAGATGGGTCGTCTGCTCTACGACACTTCGGATGAGGAAATAGCTGTCCTTCCTTCACCTAAGAAGCGGAAGCATGCCGCCGACGAGGAGAAGCCGAAGAAAAAGCGGAAGGACAAGATGTCCAGCTCTTTGACCAACAAGTCATCAATTCTTGTACTGGATACTCCTGACAGTGCTACGAAGCCGAAGAAGGAAAAGAAGTCTAAGAAAGAGGTACAATAAACATTCACATTCTTACCTACCAGCCCCAAGAAGCCGGTACCGACAACTCCAAAAGCCGATAGACACAAACTTCCTGGGGCAAAAATCAAGAGCGCAACGGCTACACCAGCGAATCGCAAGAGTACCAAGGTAGTCCCTGGCTCTCAATCGACCCCACAAAAACCATGCGTTGAACATGAGAAGATTACAACAAGCTCAAGCGATCCTGCGGAGAAGTACAAACCGGCTAAGTAACCAGTCAATGCTTTCAGCTAATCCTCCTTTGACCCATCGGAGATGACCAAACTTGCCATCACCAGTCCCAAGACTCTGAAGACTACTGTAGTCTAGAAGCAGCCGAAAAAATTACCCCACGGCGGATCATCCCGCGTAGAACATATCATCGAGACCAAAAACAAGTCGATGACTAACACATCAACTTCTACAGCGTGCCTAAGTAAAGATAATCTTGAGAATATTAAGGCAGAAGCAACCTCGCCTTCAGTCAAATTTACCACTGCCGTCACACCATTATCAGCTGCATCTTGCATGAAACTCCCCAGGTTGGAAAATACTGAACTTTCTAAGACGCCAAAGAACAAGCGGGCATCTGGCCCCACCGATAACATAATAATACAAGTCAAGAAAGAAACACCCGTCTCACTTCCCTGCACATTTACAACAAGAAATATTTAGTTGCAGTAATGCGACGGCCTCGCATGACAAATAAAGGGTCTTCTTTGTTGGTACAGCGTCGACAGGAAGGATGGAGGAATACTGAAAGGGAGGACTTGCGGTGATGGCTGGCGGGGGGTGTAGATGGGAGAAGGGTCCTGGCACTGACGTTTTGATTGTGTTGTTTTCTGCCTTGGTCTATGGGAGGTGAGTGAGGGAGAAATGATTATATTTACCGGGGCGGCAATGAACAATGACGGTCTAACTGTTGTATTAATAGCATATGTTGGAGATGATATGGGATGGGTAGACACTTGTCTTGGCGTATGGTGTTATTTTTGAGTTTTCTTTTTGCATCTTGCTATCAACAAAACTGAGGACTTTTGGCATCTACACTTGTAAATATTAGGCTTGGTATAGATATCCATTCACAATGCTGCGCTTAGCGAAGCTGGGCTGGTATTTTCCCTCTGCTCCATCTCTTGAGGTGAATATGGATATTTCATTGGACGGGCGAGGGGTGAGGAGGGACACCTGAATGCACATTAGTGTATATACTTTCCTGTGAATGTAACGCTACAGATAAGGGGAGTGTCTCATTACATGTAAAGGAAAAAGAAAACAAAGAATCGAGGCCCGGCCATACATATATGCAGCAATAAAGCTAATAGCGTAATCAACATCGGGCTATCACCGCCGACGTCACCACGGGAAAACAAGGCTAAGGAAGCTTCCCAGATTTCTAGTAGCTGACCCTATATTCAGAAAAAAAAAATCCGATCCGCTCAATGGTGGGCCCCACTTATTCTGCCGAATTTCCTTCCAATATTCAATTTTGCTCTTTGTATGATGTTTTTTTCTTCCTCATTAAATCTCCATACTCCCCGTTTCCTCTCTCAGCCCAGTGCTCTCTTCTTTATTGTCTCTAAACCAAGATACCAGTGGTATTCATTTGATTAGTCTGGCGCTTCATTAAACTCTTGTTCGAGGTGTCTCCGTCTTTCAGGGAATCATATATCATGATTCCCGAAAAGGTGAATGTTGCGTTTTAAGTTGAAATATCGAAATAGGAAACCCTCAACATCAGACCCAAGGCTGCATAATCGATCCAGATTCCGCACAGGCATTTATTCATTCGTGGCTTGTTGGCATGAAACAGAGCAAAGAAGCCAAATGCCGGATTGGCTTGGTGTATGACTATCTGAATATGTTAATAAATAAATATAAATAACCACAAAGGAACCTGACAATGACATCACTGGTAAATCAGCGCTGGGTCACACAACGCTAACAACTTTGATGGTTTATTCTTTGATGACCGCTCCCTACTTCTGCACACACATACAGAGTCTGCCGCCCGGTGGCCACACGGCCATTCAACTGGACATCACCCTCTTACATTCCCACTCAAATCCTCAATCTATTCCTCAGGACCCTTTCATCTCTGAACATGATGGATAACTGGCATCATGCCTGGCAAGCCCCTCCAGGTAGTCCCCAACGTTGGTACCCCACCCCGGTTGCTCAGGGGCCTTTAACTGGAGCCTCGCACCCCACTGATCGGCCACTTGTATTCCCCTAAAGAAGCGCCGGCTGTCCATCGACGAAACACGCCATTATGACCTCCTTGCATCTGCTCTGCGAATCTGCCACTTTCCAAGCCGTGATTTACGCGGTAAAAGTCCTTCGGAGCCTGTAAATTTTCACCATCGGGCAATCAGAAGCCGATTGCCCCCTGGCGTCATTGGGGTGTATAACCGACGTCGCAGCTGGCGAGTGCGGCCCAACCCCGCACATGTACTGCCAAGAGGGCTTATGGTACTGCAGGCCTGCTGCAGTCGCGTCCTGAGTAGGAACAGAATATGTGGGTAGGTGTATGCAAGGAGATAGTGGAGGGTGGGATATGCATCGTTTCCACAACAGGATTTTAGAGCGAGAGGAGGTGAATAGGAATCATTGTGAGCCAAGTTCCTGAGATCAATTTGTCGGAGCATGGCTGTCTTGCCGTGAAGTGTTGCTTTGTTATTTTAAACATGTGCGGTTCTCTCGCAAGTAACTGACGGCAAGGCTTTTTGAAATTTTTTCAATAATACCTGTCTGTTTGTTTGATAATTTTCTCTACTTTCCGCGATACATTCAGCGTTGCGACTATTCTTTTTTCTTTGACTCTTGTTATCACGCGATATTCCCCTGTTTGGCCTACCTCGAAAACGATTTACCCAGTCCTGCTATCTCGGACCCTTCACGATTTACACACGACCCCTCGAGAAATCCACTTTCCGCTCCGCACACACATACAAACACACAAGCATCTTGATATTGCTTGACAGCCCTTCAAATCACCTTCTCCCATACACAAAAAAAAAGGTATCACTATTCTTTCGAAAAGCTACCACGCCATCTGCCCATCAAGCAAAGGATGCATGACTTGCTTTGTGTCCATTGTGGCCTTTGGCTGCTAGAGGGCAAAGCATTGGCCCGTCGTCAAGTCTTTGTTTCCCCTCTTCTGAAGCGTCTCCATATCCACTACGATCACTATTACCTAGCCCAATCACCATGTATTGGCTGCAAGCTCATCAACAAAGCTGTGCGTCTAATGCCTGGGGCCACTCAAACTGAGCTACCTGAAGGTGCTGATGTTCAAGTAGTTCCATTTGACTACTCCGTTCCGGGCTATGACACTCGTGATATCCGATTCATTCTCGATTGCCTTCCTACTACGGAATCGGGGGAAAAGGTATGGCGATCGTGCCTTTGGATCGACAATGTTCATCACAGTTTGTACATGCACTTTGAAGCCCGCTATGCTATAACTGCCGAGGGTGATTACATATTCATCTCGGTGGATGAATATGTCAAGCCTCGATTCGATATGAAGCTTATCCGCCGGTGGTTGGATATTTGTGGTGGAATTCACAAAGAAGAAGACAGCCATTCACCACCCAGTAGTACGTTCCATTCAATCTATTCCTTTAAGCAGAGCCCTTTCCGGGGACTTGCTCTGTGCAATTTACTGCCAACCAATATAGCATATTGACTGACTTCATAACTGCAGCTTCTCTTTCCCCTGGCATCCGCCTCGTTGATCTGCAGAATCGGTGTCTTGTGACACCTCCGAATCCCAACGAGTTGCGATTCGTCACTTTTGTATCAAAATCAGAGATTTGGCCTTATTACGCAGCTCAACATGACCAGTACACAACACCCGGTAGCTTGGACCACCCAAGTATCCCTAAACGTTTGCAAGACAGTATGGACTTTTGTTGGCAGTTGGGGGAGACCTACATGTGGATCGAATGCCTTTGCATGTCCGGCCCTCCAGAAACTCCCGATGACCAATTGGCATACAACCAATATCTGCAATCTCTTTCTGCTTCTGCTCGGTGGTCTTTGTTTTGCGCCCTTGATGGAAAAGAAACACAGAATCTTCCCGGCTACAAACAGGATCGAGAGTGGAAGTCCAGCGTTGAACTTCGTAATGGTAGCTATGGGTCCAACGAGATTCACACTTATGGCTCTATATACGATGCCGCTGAAGCCACTTCCCACGGGTTTGGCAAGTGGGTCCCAGCCGACCAGACTCTCTCGACTCGCAGAGTTTTTATCACACCAAACCAGGTCTTGTTCCAATGCAAATGTGGCTTGGCACAAGAATACTTGACCTGGAGTCAAGACTCGACTGACGCCATTGAAACCCTCGATCAGTCGTTCCTCAAGACCAAACTGCCTCTCAGTGGAGTCGCTGCTATTCGGGCTTTCCTGACTGATTCCGAAACTAAGGCTCAGATTACCAGTGATCAGGAAGCCCTTGAATATCTCGACAGCATGTCTCAAAAGAATATGGAGACTGTCCCATCAATCAAGTGGCATGATACTATTCAACTTCTCAAAAAGCCCATGGAAGATAAAACTGATATTCCTGGCTGGATTGTGTACTCCCAAGCTGCTTTTGCTACCCAAACGTACATCGACAGTCTGCAAGCAGCCCGTCGTTTTTTTCAATGTACTTCCGAAATTCAGATTCTTATGCTACGGTTGCGCTACTGTAAATGGAGTACCAAACAGTCACTCCTCCCGAGTGATGAAATTTTCGAAAGTATCTTGGCTGCTGAACGTCTTTTCAGAGATGTCCAGATTAGCTACGTGGCCGAGCAAAAGGTCGTCAAAGTACATCACATTCTCAGTCTTATTTGGGTATTCCTCGTCTGCGGGTTCGAAAATGGTGTCGATCCTCGTGAATTAGATAAAGAGCAGATGGATGAGGTCATTACCTGTATTTCCGGCCTGTTTGCTTGGAGAAGACACTTCGAAGTCTATGACGAGACTCAGTTAGCCCTCGAGGGTCTCCAAGCTCTCATGAGCACTACTGAAGGTAGCACTTACAAAGTAACCAAGGAATTTTGTTTAGCCATTAAGACCACTCAATCTTTCATTGGCCGTCTATGGCGCCTTTACCAACATTTTGACGCCACAATTGTCGAAGAATCTCGCTTCCGCCAAACCGATACCCTCTACCTTCTCTTCGACAACCTCGCAGATGCCGAATCTCGCGTTTTCCAACTCCGCAAATTCTGTTCCACTTGCAAATTCACCGACACAGACCTCGATAAAATCATCTCGATGCTTGACCCTCCGGACATCATTCTCCCCGACATGCAAACCCTCCCATACGTTCTCGAAGACATCATGAATGTCTTCCGTGCCGTGGACGCCTGTGATTGGTATGGAGGTAACCGACAACTACTACGCTACCTCGGCAACCTTCGCCAGCACCCTTCTCGCGACGAGAGCATCGACATCATCATTGACTACATCGACAAACATCCCCACCACGCTGTGGAACTCGAGGCCACCCAGGGCCTCCTAAACAGGTACCCGCCCGGCGATGTCGAAGCCCTGGACCCCCTAGGTGTCGCCAAGCGCCAAGTCGAGTCTCTCAAACAAATCGTCGACTCCGCCACCCGGGCGGCAACCATTGACAAGGTCTTGCAGAAGCGCGAAGAGCACTTCCGCGATCTGTGGATGCTGTCCAAGCTGTACAGTCAAGTGTATGAAATCGCCACCTGCTGCGGCAGTTGGTCACGGACAAAAGCGCTGCTTGAGGGCTTGAGAGTGCTGGGTGAGTTTGCCAACTCTATGTCACATAGACCGGGGCCGCGGGATATGGGGGTTTCGCCTGTTTTGTCAGCGACAAAAGATGAATCTGCAGTTGATGCAGATGTGGTTATGGAGGGAATCGAAGTATGATACTAGGTTTTAACTTGGGTCTTTTATTGTTAAGATGGATTTTTTGGTCACATATCACGTTTTTAGTCACGTTAGGCACGGAGTTTTGGTTTTGGTATCTTATAATATTTCCTGTGTAAAATGCATAATAGTCAATCAAGTTCACAAAAGTTTACTTCGTTTGATATCTTGGTAAAATTGTTATATCAGTTCTTTTGATCTTACAGCTCAGTCTTCGTTAGGGTCTGTGTCCAAAGGGTTACTATCTAACAAAAGCCATGATGTTATAACACAAAGTTGTAAACGTGACAACGCACAAGCGGGCCAATGGATAATTCAAAACAACTAGATTGAGTAGAAAATTATATTGATAACTGACAGATGTAAATGCAGAAAGAAATAGAAGTACATTTTGTCCAAATAGACAATTCCATATCCATCCTGATGAGTTTTCTAGATAGACAAGTAGTGGTAAATTTAATCCAAGAAAAAAAGAGAAAACAAATGAAGACCCCTAACACCCAGTACGAAAAGAGTAATGCAGGCGTATATCAAAGAACACAGTTTGTTCGAATCTGGTCGAGTCGTCCAGCAATGACCGGATTTCAAAAAAGAGGGTACCCATATCCAACGATTCCAGGTTCAAAAATCCCGCAGGATATGACGTACGTATGATACTCCGCGTAGATGCGATACGTTCTGATGCTAGGTCCAAGTGGATAATGTAACAAAAGAAAGTTAGGATAAGACACAGCAAAGAATGAGCGGGATGTGATAACCACAATCAGTTAGTATAACGAGAAGGAAGGCGCCTAAGAAATGCCGATTAGGGAGTGCATGTGATTAGTACCATCCATACAATGGTGGGTATCGACAGAAGGTAACCGTCACTTAGGATGATCTGGCTGCCTCTGAGTTGTTCTTTTGAGCTTCCTCCCGTTTCTTCTGTCTAAAACCTTCGGCGCATTTCTTTCCGAGATACTTCTCAAGCACTGTGTTGAAGTCCACCTGAGCAACAACAGGCCCTTTACCACTGCAGGTAGCCTTCTTAGAGAGCTCATTGCAAAGAGAGTCTAGGTCAAACTCTCCTGCCTGTACCTTAGGGCATTTTTGCAGTGTATCCCTACGAATTTGTTAGTTGAAAGGTATCGAAAAGAAGCCGTGGCATCGAGGTGACATTATTACGTGAGTGGAGTCGGTGACGGTGAGGAGAATGGTGAAGAGTCGTACCATAGTTGATTGCAGGGAAGCTTAGTATTGTCATCATTGACAGGAAGATCATCGTTCTCTTTTTGAGCATCAATCTTGGCAATCAAATCATTGGGCTTATACACAAGCTCGGGCATCACAGGTGGCTGATTGAATTGTGCGATGAAATCAGCACCATCCAGAGCGTCAAACAAGGCCTTGCCACTAAAACCATAGTTCAAGACATTCTCTTGAGGCTCGCGGTAATCACCAAAAAGTTGGGGATCAAACTGCCCACCATTTTGCTGTGTGAGCCAGTCGAGATTCATATCCAGAGCTGCAAATCCACTTAGACCTAAGACATCAAAAACATTAGCATGTGATTCGCGAAGGGGAGAGGCCACAATGCTGATCCGAGAATCGTGACTGTGGCCTCACCCAAAGGGTTGTCGAGCATACCTGGGCCAGCTAAAGTAACTGGGGGGCTTTCTTCCCCAATGGTAGCAAGGCCGTCAACAGACTTGTTGAGGCTCATCGGTGATAGGTTAAAAGGTTCTGGGGATGTGCCACAAGATGAGATTGTGCCTGGGTTGGAGTTGGAAGAAGCTGAAGGAGAGCTAGTCGTGCCATAGTTGCCATTTCCATTATGTTGTTGCTGACCAGAAGAGCTGCCTTGGCCCTGAGCCGGAGGAGAAGGACTGAAAACATTAGAGAATCGTGCTAGATCCTTCTGGGTCTGCACAGAGTTGTCCGCAGAGGGTGACTGGTTATTTTGCCTCTGTGTTGGTGATGAAGTTGAACTTTGTGGGTTTCCAGAGAGATTTGAAAGTTGTGCGTAAGGAGATTGTTTGATATCATGAGATTGTGACTCGTTCTGAGAGTGTGTGGTTGAAGGTGGTCCAGGCAGAGAACCAAACCGAGGGAAATCGAATTGGAAGTTTATATCGGGAAGATTGCTGACAGCTGAAGCACCAAATCCTCTTGGTCTTGGTGCAACATTCTGATTCTGTAAAGCCTTCTTGTAGGCCTCCAGATCGCTGGTAAGACGTTGAATTTGGGACTTCAACTCCGAGTTTTCATTAGCAGTGGCTGCAGATGCCTTCTCGAGCTCCTCGACCTTGATCTCCAGATCTCGGACATGCTTCTCTTTGCGCTCCCGGAATGCTCTCTGTGCGGCTCTGTTTTGGGCTTTGCGTTTCTATGAAGAATATTATTAGCATTGCCAAAGTGGTTTAAGGCTGAAGTGAATCAACGTACTGTTGTGGGCTCCTCCGTCAAAGGCTTTCTTCCAGGCTTCTTGGAAACCTTTTCAGGTTTAGTGATTTCACGTTTCTTGGCGGCTGACTTTGAAGCATCGTTGTCGGCAGCAACATCCTCTGGAAGAGGCCGTTTTTCAAGAGTTTCTTTGGTAGGAGACTCATCACCCTCACCCTCAGAGGGGTTGGAGAGGATTGACTGTTCACCAAGAAGGGTGGCTCCCTCGCCAGAGAAGTCAAAATTAAAGCTGGTATCGGGGTTGAAATCGTAGCCGAAGTCGAGAAGAGGGTTTGTACTGGCAATCTGGCTGGGCTGGCTGTGATCCATAGAAGTTTGTGAAAGCATAGGATTGGGAACGTTAAGTGCGTTCAGGAGTTGGCTTTGTTGCTCGGCCGATAGAACAAAATGACGTGGGTCAAGATCCTCCCTACTGTTGGTTTGATTGTGTTGATTCATGATGTATGAGGTGACTCTCAAAGAGAAGCGTCTGTCTCGAATCAGATATGGAGATGAGGTTCAATATGTCTAGGGCAGTGGATGGTATGACGTAAGCAGGACAGCGCGAGAAGGACAAGTTATGACAGCGTTGTGTGCGATGTTGGAGACCACAATTATCTGAGTACAGAAAATGATTAAGTAAAATGATATCATAAATGAAAAAGCTCCGTTGGCGTATCGAGACAATATCAATCTATGGTATCAACGGTAACGAGATAGCGGCAATATTGCGATAGCGATGATGTTGAAGGAAGAAAAAAAAGATAGTTGTTTACACTTAATGATTCAACAGGGGATATCCGCGGAATGGTATCAGTCACCTCATCGTCAAAAATTCGGTTGAATCAAAAAATGATCGAGACTACAGAACAACGTTGTCAACGTAGTCAAACTGGCCCAGCTAGTCAAGCGAGCGGCAGGTGGTGATGTCAGCCGCTTTTGATATAAACCAGGTGTGGATATTCGTAACGGTGTCAATGAAGAAGCTGAGCAGGTGTGAAAATTCACGATGGTGAAAATTGAGACCAGGAAAAGATTTAATGTGAGCCCTCAGTCCGTGAACTGAAAAGTATGTAAACCTAAGTCTGCCCTCTCGCCGGAAATCTCCTGTTTCTACTCTTTTTTCTCCGATATTGGTCTTGATCTTTGGCATGTATACATGCCCGTCTAGTGTGGAGAAGCTGTCTGCCCGCCTAAGCGGGCTGCACCCGGTCTATAAAAGTGGGGCCATTGAATTTATCAATTTGTCAGCAAAATGCCCAAAACTAGTAATCCAGACGGAGTTATCGGGGTTGTGCCAGTTTCGAGGTTTGCTAGTCGACGCACTCAGATACTTGCTGCTTTAGGGCATAGCCACTATAGTACAGGGCGCTGGAGGCATGATTAGGACAGGGCTTGCCCAGTACCAATATAGAACCATCCAGAATCGTGACGGAAGCTTCCTAACCCACACGTTAATGAAAGGTCTCGAGTTCAAAGTTTAATCAAGTTGAATTTTGCGCTTTTGTACATTGATGTTTCATGGATGCATGTAAGATTGCACCCCTCTAGGCAGATGACTTATGGCGTCATTGATAGAGTATCAGTCCTAAGTGCAAATCTATCTTGTGTTAGTCATGGGCCTTGACTTATATTTAGTTTAGATCCTCTGTTTTGGTAGCATTCAAGTGCTCCCAGCGGTGTCAACATGATATCATCGCCCAAAGCAGTGGAATACGTATTGTAGAAAAATACTAAAAGTGCACAACTAAGGAAGAAAATTAGGTATCGGCACAAAGATGGCCCGGTTCTTTGGCTCAGGCGGTCCCTGAATTTAATGCTGTGGTCGCTCATTGTTCACAATGAATTCCAAATCAACTTCGAGTTCATGATCTTCTGCGCTTGTCTGGAAGCTCAGACAGATGTATGAACGGCGGTATCCGCTTCAGTAATCCCTCAGTTTTCTGAGTGGACAACCTCCAATATTAACTCGAATTATTGTGTCTTGGTATGCAGTGAATTCACGGTATTTTTTGATACCGTCGAAATGAATAGTTTTGCTCATTTCAAGAAAATTATATAAATATAACAAGTGGAATTACTACCATGGTGCTGGCTATATCGGAATTTACTCTGTATCTCCGTTTTGGTAATTTTTACAGTGCCTTCTCGAACAACCTCTGCAATTGCTCACGTCCAGCCTCAACCTCCTCATCTAAACCCGGTGCTAATTTCAAAACCCGGACTTGCGGTAAAGTTCCATCCACCAACCCATCAACATCACGCTCCGTAAACCCCAGACCCTGCAGTCCGGCCGGCTGGTCGCCTAGTCCATCCAAAAACTTCCGAATGGCATCTCCCAGCACTTCACCCGCACTTGCTCGTCTCACGTTGCTTATATCCACGCCAAAGGCTTCCGCGGCTTGAAGATGTCGTTCGGGGTTTGACGGCCCGGTAAATTGAAAAACCGCCGGTGCTGTGACTGCTACAGAAACCCCATGCGGAATTATCGGTGATTCCACACTGTACCCTGTATGTTTGTACGCAGTCGGGTTTTGGCTTGCAATCGGATACGACATGCCTATATATACACCAAAAATTTTCCATGTTAATTTTCTGCAGTCAAAACATTCACCAGTACCACGAATTGTACGTAACCAATTTTTGACTCACCATGGCACAAATGCACCCCCGCATTTCCAAAACCGACCCCGGCCAGTGTAGCAGCCAATAACATTTCTCTCTGCGCTTCGTGGTCTTCCGGGTCACGAACTGATCGAGGCAGGTACTTGATTGTCTGACGCAATGCATGTAAACTGAAGACATCACTGATAGGGTTAGCCCCTTGGTATGCAGGGCGAAGCAGGGGATTCGCAGGCCGTGGTGTGCGCTCTGTATAGGGAATCGCCGTCCAGGATTCGAGAGAGTGACACAAGACATCAAGACCGGAGCTTGCCTTGACAGCGGATGGCATAGTACGAGTGTTGAGCGGGTCACACAGGCCAATAAAGGGCTTGAGGCTGCGGTGGGCAACCCCGGTCTTGGCCCGCTGCGAACTAAGATCGAAAATTGCAGTTCCGGTTGTCTCGCTTCCGGTGCCGGCAGTGGTAGGGATTGCAATTAACGGAGCTAGAGGCTTGTCTACCGGACGACCAGCTCCTGAAGGAGCTGCCACAAAGGTTAAGAGATCAGCATCTGGGTAGACAGTATGCAGGTTCATCATCTTGGCAGTGTCAATGACGGAACCTCCACCAACCGCCACATACGCATCCGCCTGTACTTGACGGGCCCAGTCAATAGCTTCCTGAACACTAAGCACCGTCAGCATTAACCTCGATAATTCCTACTTTATAATACACTTACGAATAATCTTTCGGTTCGATATGCACCTGATTGAACACAGTGTAGTTGATACCTTCTTTGTCCAAACTTCTCCGAACTTGTTGCATCGGGAACAGCTTGTCAATTGTCCTATCGGTGATTACACAGACCTTCTTTGCCTTCAAATTCTTCAAGTCCATGCCGACTTCCCTGGTAACACCATCGCCGAAGCGAATCGACGACGCTGCCATCTCAAATGCATACTCTTTAAGCGGCGGTGCAGAGGCCAGCCCGCGGCCTGGTGCTGATACCTGGGAACAGTGATGGTTTTGATGAGAATGGCATGGACAGTTTGGAGGATGCGTATATTGAACAGTCTTGAGAAGTGACAACGCCTTCTCAGCTGCCTGTATTAGAGTTCTAATGTTAGGGGTTGTGCAATACTGGAAATATGTTCAATAGTTATCTAGGCGTACGTTGCGTTGAGTTCGGATCAAAAGTGACATGCTGTGTGTATACGTTGGACTCGTAGTTCATAAAATTGCATAGAATGGTTCGCAGCGGACGTCCATCTATATTTGCCATCGACGTAGTCGACATAGTCAGGCATACCCTTTATAGATTCCCGCTTACTAGTCTTTCTCCAACTCCCTGGGCCGCTTCGGTCCAACGCAATTCTCACCTTTGTTAATCCACCCGAGGCCATGGTTTCAAGATAAAGTGGAATGATATGTTCCCACGATAATTTAAACAGTGGGATGTCATTTCTTCTCCAATAACCGCTAGTAGCCCGAGAACCTGCAGAACTTGCATCGTATCATGCAGTCCCACCACCTTGATCACCATCTTGAATTAATAACCCCTTTCGGTTCATCTTCTGTCTCGTCGCATCAAAACAAAGCCATAGGCTGTCGCGACTACAAAATAAGTGCATAGTACCTTAGTAGATACAGGACACCTTTTCGTATTCTTGATTCCCTTTATCAGATCTTTTGTTGTACGTCGTGGTAAGGATCCAGCGCCCTATCAAACCACCTACCTCGGAATATGCCCCATTTTTCTGAGGTTACATCCAACCTAAACAACGTCATGCACTGATTTGATGTCAAGATGAGGATTGATGGATTTGTTTATAGGCGCCCATTCTGAAGAAAAAGCAAAATGCTATGAATGAAAAATAACTTTTAGACAAAACTCAACGCCAAAAAGAGCCCAGATTATTCTAAAAAATGCAAAAATAAACAAGTTCCCCCTATGACATGAAGTCATTCTCCATCTGAGTGTTACCATCGGAATTCAAGGCCATGTTAGCCATCCCCTGTTCCACATCGTGTCTCGCGGGCTGTTTCCCTTTAGGCCTCTTGCGAATCTCGACATTGATCTCGCCCTCAATACCATCAACTCGGATTCGGGTAGTCTCCGGCACAGGTACATGCTGGCTGAATGCATCCTCACGGGTACCTCTACTACTAGCTTCAACGCCAGTAGCCGGAACCTCCTTTCCGTTAGAGTTAGTCTGGATACCCATAGCAGAGGGGGCAAGGCTGATGAGCTCTCGGAAGAAGTTGTTGGCAGCATCACAACCATCCAACAGCCACTTCAAACAAATGGTGACACGCTCTTTGGCAAAAGGATTGTAATCATCATAAGAGCAGCTGTTGAGCAATGGCACAATTCCATTATTGCGAACAATTTGCTGCTGCACCACTGGGTTTCCAGGGCTGTTACGACCGGGAGGCGGCTGGAGAAGATGGGCTATAATTGTGAAGATTTGTGCCTTCAATCCACTCCATGGGAATTTGTGAGCTGGTTCCTGCATATGCGTCGGTGCACCTGCATCTTCGTACGGACGCTCCACGGAAGGTGTGGTTTCGGGACCCCTAGACCGGTTTGGCAATGAAACCAATGGCTTCTTTGCGACCCCAGCATCCAAACCACTAAGAAGAGAAACCAAATCAAAGATAGACTCCCATTCAATCAACCGGGCTCGGCCCTCCGGAATGTCAGCGACGATCACCAACAGATCCAAGAAAACTGTGAGACCCTCCTTCGCTCTGTCCATATCCCAAAGGTCAACAGGAAAGTACATGGGATCCATCTTGCCATCTTTCACCAAGGCCTGGATATGGAGTAAGCCCAGGCACTCAGGGACAACTTCCCATCGGAAAATGTGAAACAAGAAATGAATTAACATCAAGTCGTTGTTGAATTCTTCGGAATTGACGTATTCCGGGTTCTTCTTGATTTCGAGAAGATAGTTGTCTCGCTTCTTCTTCAGGATCTGATAAACCATTCTGAGAAGGATAGTCTGTGCAGGTGACATGATATCCTTGGGGATCCTGAGACTTTGCCATGCATATGGGATCAACCCAACATTATGAATGGCCTCAATAATTTCACTTGTAACCTTGAAAATCAAAGAGTGATCTTCAATCTCCCATACTGCAATAAACACCAACATCTCGCGCAGTAGACTCTTCCCACAGTCCAGGGCAAGGAAAATCTTGCATCTTGTCTTTTGGAGTTCACGAGTATTCAATGTGGGGTTGGATCCTGGCATATCCACGATACAAGACTTGACGATCATGTGAAGAGCTTCAATCTGCTGAGGGTCCAGAATGTTAGGAATTTCCGTCATGATGCCAGCCAACAACCCATCATCTTCCTCTAAATCATCGTCTCCGTAGTCGTCGGCATACTCGGATCCAACATCAATAGAGCTTTCGGCTGAAGTAGACGTCCGAGTGGGAACAGTCGGCGGGACAGGGGGCGGGCGATGAGCGCAGCAACGGTTCATACGTTGTTGCTTGCAGGTCTCAATCTGAAGCTTAGCGTTGTCTATAGTGGTCATACTAAGGCCAACATAGTGGCATGCCCTGTGTTTCGCATACCAACTTTCAATTTCCTTAGATACAATAGTGTCCCCGACTTTGCCAAAGCTACGATGGTATTCATCTTCGTCCGGTGTGGGCTGTCCCTCTTTGGTCCAATTTTTGTTAAGATAGCTACTGCTTCCAACCATACCACCGACTTCTTCATCGGGATGTTGTTCAGTATGTTTGAAGAGAAGCTGTCGAGCCTCGGGATGGAGGTTTGAGTGACTTTCAAGCCACTGACGGACCTGTGAGCGAGCATAATCAACTCTAAAACCCTCATGTGTATCGATGTCTGAATCGGGAGGGCAGAACGGAGGGGGACCAGAAGAAGGCGGGGCCAGAGCACCGATATCATAATCGAATAACACATCAAGCCAGAATGACATTTTGTTACGATCATGTTTGACTATCCAGTTATGGGCATGTTGTAGAGAAAGTACCAACAATCTCTTGACTGATTTCATGGTTAATACAAATTCCATTTTCTTATTTGTGACTGTGATGTACTTACAGGCGTCATTGATCTGGATAAGACAATTTTGTGAAGTGGTATCTAACATCTCACCGTCACTACCCTTACTGGAAACATTGATGCAGAGCAGGATGATTTGATACACGCTTTGGTCAAAGTGGACTGCAGCGCACAAATCCTGTGGAATCTCAGGTTCATCGACTGCCATGAGGCATCGTGCAATGAACATCAGTTCGTTCAGGTTGTCGAGATCATATTTGAGAGTTTCAAAGTTATTCACAATTAAAGTATTACTCTCCTGTGGAGTCATTCTACGATCAGAATCCTGCAAGGACGGCGGAGGTCCTAGTGATCTGTTGGCCAGTTCAGATACCGCAGTTCCAAACACCCTCGTCAAGATGTTCCATACCCTCACATTTTTGCTGAGAATGGTTCTGCTTCAGTGTTAGACTTAAATCAACTAACCTCGGTTCAAACTCTTGGGCATATGACCTATCCATACCTGACTTCACCATTGCTGATTACAGTTTGCTTGATCGAAAGAATCATTTCTGCCACTTTAGCAGCCGTTCTAGGGCCCATGGTAGGATTTTCCATGAAATGACTATCCAAATTTGATAATGCAGCCAAAAACCGACATTCTTCTATGATGTCCTGACCAGAGGCCCGGTTGACAACGTCCACATTGTACGTTGGCGCCATACTGGTAGATAGGTTGGGTTGGTACATGAACTAGGGGAGGGTATCAAGACATACGAAACAAAAACGAGAAGATTATGCAGTATACTACTGATGAAGCGATGTGGTATGTATGAGATCAATGATTTCAAAAAGTTTGTAGAAATGTCGATGACACTGATGCCGTTGTTAAGTTGATAACTATTGGCTCGAAAAGGTTAAACGACATCGTAAAAGCTTGCCGCCCTGCATAGGTATTAACAAGGAAGTTTGGTAATCAGCAGCATTTGAGAGTGGGGCAGTCACGTGAATTTGTCGTATATTGGGTTTTGGTTGCGATGAAAACAAAAATCGTCGTGTAACCCTATAATTAATTATGATGCCAAAAAAAAGAAGCGACAACATATGAAAGTATTCACATTATACATATACAACACTATAGTAATCAACAACCCTGGAGTATTACGAAAGACTTATTTCAGCTCACTAGAATCAATCAAAATCATTAATTGCATCACACGTGATTCATCACATCTCAACAAAAGATTCATTTAGCAGCATAACAATACTAAGACTACAAAGCGCAAAGAACGGTATATATACATATAAAGGATCATCTATTTTCTGTGGACATTTGAGCACCCATCACGTTTGTTGGACTCTTCAAAACTTGAAGGTTCGTTCTGGGGTATGAAGATACATGGTAACATTGGAAGCAGGTGTTGATTGGCTACCCTTGCCTGGGCCTGGTCCCTGACATGGCCTGTCACGGCGCTTCAAGCCGGCGCTTGCAGAATAGCAGTTGACCAATAACAACATTGCATAGGTACAACATTAATCTGTTTTGACATCCGGACGTCTCAGGAGGGGCGTATTGCAGGTGATGGCAGGATTTGAAGAATCGAAAACCTCCAAGACAATGTACATCCTGTCCTATTTTTGCTCTTAGAACCATTAAGTATATCTCCAATGGCACCCTCAAAGTCTTGGTCTGCGTTGCCCTGGGAAATGAGAGACTTGGTCAAGAGATGCGCGGCTACTGCTGTGATTAAGCCCAACATCAAGCCTTGACAGGAAGCGGCATAACAGTAAGCATGAATCTAAAGAGCGGTCTCGGTAATCCAAGTTTCAGAGGATGGGACAACAAATGTATACATAGTCCCTGTGCTAATCTCTTATTTGGAAATGTTGTTTCTTCATATTTTCTCACCATCATACGATATCAACACGAACATCGCCCCACAAGCTCTCGCTAGTGGCTGAGTACCCATCCACATAACATACTCAACACCAGATAAACCATATGGGATCAGTATTTCATTATTCTTCTTTCAAACAACAAACCATGCCTACCAACACCACATTCCCGCTAGCCGGGCAAGACTCAGATGCTGATAGCGGATATATTGACGGCACGGAGCTTGGTGCTTCCGGAAATTCTTCAAACAGTGGCATTTCATCAGGAGGCATGATTGCCATTATCATAGTGGTAGTTGTAGCCACCATCATTGGAGGTAAATTTTAGTTATATGAATAATAATGAGACTGTTGACTAACGTGTCTTATCACCAGTATCCGGCGCTATATTGTTTTTCATTGCCAAGAAGAGAGAATGGAAAGTCCGCGAAAGTATCCGTAGATCGGCCCGAAAGGTTGTCAACGCACTTACACCTCGCCGGACCGAGTTTCCCAGATCAGTCAAGGACAAACCAACCAAATTACACGTCTATGACCACGATAAATTCGATGAGATCCCGCCTACTCCAAGACTCAAGCCTGAGGATCTGGAGAAAGGCCTTGTTGAAGTGAAAGCTAAGAAGAAAACCATGAAATGGGGATGGTAGAAGGACAAACGGGGAACTGGCCAGAGGTGAACGTGGCTTTAAGAAGTGCAACAGGAGACACAACATCTGTCACAAGGGGTTTTCGTGAATAAGCAGCTTCGAAGTCTGTTTACTGCAAGCGGGGAAATGGCCTATGTAAAATCAGAGTTGGGGCTGTTCTTTTTGTTTCCATATTTGTATTTAGCATGATACCTTACATGAACAACAGCGATTTCAATATTTTGTTATTATACGATCTATCATCTGAACAACCCATGTCAAAATCATTAAGTATTGTGGACAGCTGTCAGACTGTCCCTGCAGCTGGCTGAAGCTGCCCACCGGGATGCGATCTTTGCAAGGATACTGGCGGAGCGAAAGTTGCACTTCATGAACTTCGAAATATGTTGTAAATGACAATCGTAAGGCTCCGTCACAGATGTTTTTCTAATATGAATTGAACTTTGTAATCATTAACATATCAGAGTCTAGCATTAGTCATCGTCCCAGAACTTGACAGCCTATTGTTCCTGCATAGTCCCGCATTAATTGAGTATCAACCACCAAAGATTCAGTTGGGACTTAATGTTCACCAACGCCTAGCATCATTTGCGCCGCTCCACATATACTACGATCAATCTGTCGCATCACGAACTGTCGCAAACTTCGATCAACTGACTCCCTCAACAACTGACGATTTAATACAATCAATGACGACTATCAGGACATTCTAGTTTTTAATCTGACGCATCAGCTTACGCGTGCTCCACATCCATTATAAACCATATTGCTTGTCGCCTTTTTAGGTTCTCAGTTGCTCCAGCGCGAACAGTTATTAGCCGTTCGGCCTACATAGGAACGCTCGACTGCAGTGCGCTGGCCAGTCAAGGTGATCGTGTTGTTGTTGGAGGATCTCTATAATCAGTATGGAGACTGGAGATTATGCTACAAATACATTAGTGGTGGTAGGTCCCGGGCTTGCAGTTGCATTGGATATGGCTCACTTGCGTTCTGGAACTAACTCAAGTGTCTGGATCATAGGAGAACATCACGTCTGTCACATATCGTTTATACCAAGTTACTTATGATTTCAAACGATCATCACATGGACTTCTCCAGAATTTCGAAAAGCGGGCTCGCGATGCCGGGCATATAATCTCATTCGACAGCCGACGACGAGTGTTATGGCAGTTCCTCCCGACATACACCGAAGATTCAAATGGCTCTCCACAGACATCAGAAACCCCAGATATTGATGCTTTAGTATCTCCCGGGCTAACGCTTACACTTCGATATACTGGAACATATGAGCCAAGCATTCTTGCAAAACCCCGATCACCAAACATAGTTCCTGGTATTCATGGCATGCCAGGACAACAGTTTTCACAGCAAGCAATAGACCCAAATACAGGACGGCCAGTCGATCAAAACTCCTCACAGATCACTTCCTATGAAGCGTATTCGTTCTTCGTATCCGCGCTACAGACTTCCTTCGTGTCGGGTTTTGTCGCTAGAGTTGGCGCCATACCAATTAATGAACGAACATTGCTCATTCCGACTGACAAGTGTTCAATATATGAATCTCATGCGCCAACATGTGCTACAGTTGTTATCAATGTGTCTATGACCAGCACCGGTGTGCTCATGGTGAGCATATCCATACGGGTGCATGAAGGTCTTCGGCTATTAGATAAAGCAATAGCACTTCATCAGGACTTAGCAGATAGTCCAGTTATCCTGGCGCCGTTTGGGTTTCTTGCACGGTTTCGCTCTCTTAATTCAGGACTGGATGCTGCGTCACAAACACCGTACACACAGACATCTAAACAAGCAGCTGATAAAATCACCAAGCGTCGGCAAGTGATCTCGCTCCTGCTACGGGTAAGGGGTATCCCGAATCCAGTCATGGAAAATGGGCCTTGGGTGGAGGTTTGTATATCCTCAGCTAGCGGACCAGATCTTAAGAATCAGAACCGGACTGGACCGATAGTTCATTGGCCCATGAGGCTTTGTGTTCGGAGAAGTGTCATCACATACAGCCCCCAGACTTGGAATCATGGTGATTACAATGCTTTGATGAGTGCAAGAGACTGGTTTCTTCAAGCTGATTCCCGGGCAGAACAAGCGGCCCGACAGAAACCAGAACATACGTCCACACTCACAGGTATTGATTCTGACAGTACATTGCTTCAAAGTGGTGCACCAAGACAACTGCTTTCATCACAACAATTGTCTGTACCAATAGCTGGACAGGCTGGATTGGGTTCTGGTCAGACACCGTCACAAGCCTTAAATCACAGACCAATTGGCAACGCACAATCGCCATCCAACAGCGGGCTTGTCCGGAGCGGAGCTAATGCTATGTATCCTACCCCGCCAGATGGTATCCAAAGTTCACAAATGGGTCAGTTAGTTAACAATCCTGACGATCCTTTCTTGAGCCCAGGCATAACTGCTGGTTCTGTCACGACCATTATCACTCATGGAATACCAGATCAGTGGCCTCCCAGTGCGGGATCAACATCGAGTCTGTTTGACCCAAATGGATTAGGATCTGATTCGATACTTGGGTTAGATCATCAATCGGGTCACGACGATCTAAATGATACTGAAATGACATTGTATGATGGAATAGATGGCTCAGTATCATCGCCCCTCACTATAATGGACCCGAACAATGGCCAGATGCAGCCTCCACCTTTGCCATTACAAGCATCCAACCAAGCTTCACATCCTGTCAACATCACTGATCCGTCCACTCTTGCAATGCCCCCGCCATCTATTCCTCCAATTAAAAAGCAAGACTTAGATTCAGATTCGATAGTGTTTACAAAGCCAGAACTCCGACATGTTAGAAGCATGGGAGATAATATGCATTCTCATTCTGCTAGGAACCGGATGCGGACAGCTTCAATGTCGCAGAATGCTACTAATAGATTAAAGCGGGGTGCCAGTCCATTCGGTCCCGATACAGTCTATAAGAGACTACGGGCTGTATTGCCACAGACTTCTCTGCCCTTGCACCCTGCTAAAATCCGGAAAGGGTCGATATTTGATAAGGTGTCTTTTGATAATATGGTACCGGCTGTAAATATCAAATATGCACAGAACGGTAAATTCTCAGTCGATCGCACACCAGTTCAGCGCAGTGTAAGCGAGACTGCGGCATCCTTATCGACGGGATATCTTAAGGCTCATGGGAGGAAGCGAAGGATCTCGAAGACTCAGCCCTCGAACGCACCTCCACTGAATTCCTATCCCCAGTCGCATTTGAATTCCATTGGATCACGCTCTGCAGTTAGCCAGGTTGAACATAGCTCGGTCATCACTTCACCGATAAAACTCACTGGTGATGATGGGGAGTTGCAATCAGATGCCGATGATGTTAGTGATATGTCTGACGATGAGGAAGTCATGTCGGGTGATGAAGCAATGTCTCCAATGAAATCGGCGACCATCCGCAGACCTGGCGATGAGTCATCACATAGAGGAACTCCGGCCCGTGAACCAGAGGAAACTGAAAACAATGGGGCCATGGAAAGTTCCAATTTCCTTCGGCCACCGACACCCGGTTGGTTAGTCTCAAAGTATCTGGCGGAGCCTGAACCACTACTTCTGTTTCCACAGTTGTCTGGAGAGGCACTGATTGCTGTTGGTCAACTTATTACTGAACAGGCAGCCACTGGCCTAGTGAGAATCTACACGGATGCCACGACGGCTGATGGTCCAATCCCTATTCAAGAACTTCATCGTCAATCAGCAATATTGGCTCGCCAAGCTGTACAAACTTTGGCAAAGGTGTTTCCTAAGTCATTGCGCCCACCAGGTCAACTCAGCCTGCGTTCCTTGATTGATACCCCAGATCTTACCTTCATCCAGCAAGCCCAACAGGCTCAAGCTCAAGCTAACGCTCAGGCTAACGCTCAACAACAACGTAATATGCGACAGTCGGCTATGCGTGAACCTGAGAAGCCTCCGATGATCTTCACCATCATGCCATACCACTTGGAAATGAGACGTGGAGATTCGAGACTGTCGGTACTGCCGACGGCCATCACATTTTGGGAGAGCTTGGGCTTGGGGCCGTTCTGTGGAACCAAGGACATCAAGGCTATGTGCATTTTT
Source organism: Ambrosiella cleistominuta (assembly GCA_017139545.1). NCBI lineage: Eukaryota > Fungi > Ascomycota > Sordariomycetes > Microascales > Ceratocystidaceae > Ambrosiella > Ambrosiella cleistominuta. The sequence continues at coordinate 260,771 of JABFIG010000005.1, forward strand.
CCGGATCTACATGGTCTGCAAGATGACGTCTACATGTTCCTGGACCGTCTAAAGATTGTCTATGAATCTTTGAAATTGGGCTTGTTCGACAAATTCTGGGCACCTCCAGCAATTCAAGACGGGCTCATCAGCTTTGATCCGGAGCGTGGAGCCTCACCCAACGCCTATCCTTATATTCCAGGCAACTTGGCCGAACGCATCCCGGCACTTGCTGAATCATTGGAGCGTTCACCCGAAACGAAAAAGAACTTTGTCGTTTTCGCTGTCTACTGGCCCTCGCATCCAGCTAGTATTGTTGAGGCATGCTATTCGTTTTACAAGCTATCCGAAGCATACTATAACTCACCGAACCGGGTCCCTGGTTCTAATGAACTTGTGTTGCAATTGATACCCATAAATCTTATGTCTTCCCCGTCCAACATCGTCATTCCGTCTCCGCAAGATCTAGGCCGTCTTTGTATTGAGACATACGATCGGTGCACCATATACGATGTCCCGATGCCTGCTCCAGCTATTGTTCTTGACGAACCTATCCAGCGTAGCAACATCGAGTTCAAGGTTTCTGCCCCCAGTGAGTCGATTCTACATGAAAACTCGAGCATTCATGTAGCATATGCCAAGTCTCTCGATGGTAGATGGATCAGTGTGGCCTGGACTGACAGTCGGGGTCTTGAGCAGCATACCGCATCATACTGTGTGCAACGAAAAGGATCCAGAAACCCTTGCGTCAGCTGGAATGACATTGCCAACGACATCTGGCAAAACACTATTGAGCTTATGGCAGTTTGGAAGGTGCGGTGGCGCGTTGTCATCACCAAGTGCGGACCCATGGATCTCAGTGAAGCCGAGCTATGGAAACAGTTGGCGCAAACGGAGACCAAGGCCTCACTCTACATTATCCTCCTGTCTGTTGAGTCAGCTCCTTCTCTTCAACTCTTACCCCGGTCCGTGCAACTCAGCTCGGCAATCCAGACTGCTGGGTCATATGCTACACCCGTAGGCACTCCTCAAGCATCAACGCCGTCTGAGCTTGCGGCAACACCACGGGGTCTGGATGGGCCTACGCCGACCACTCCAACAGCTTCTAACGTTGCACCCGGTGATGCAGCAGCGGATCTCGATGGTGATGGTGTCTTGGTGGATGTCGCGGAACAAACGTGGGGGGTTGTACTTTCCCATCGGTTGAACAATTCGGTGTACCCGAACCGACCAAATCCGGCAATGGCCTCTGGGTACTTGGTGAAGCGGGGCGGATCTCGCTGTGAAGATCCTCCGTCTGTATTGGAAATCAACTTAGTATGGATCGATGGTGTCGCTAGAGGTGTAGATCCGATGTTCCGGGAGATGTTGAAACAGTTCCGTGGCTTGGTGACCCTGGCAAGAGCTCGGGGTGTAACGGAGCAGTGGGATGTCCGGCCATGGCATATTGCTGCGGCGGAGAAGAGTGTAAAGACATTGTATGCGTTATTGTAGATATCATGCGTAGTTCATTCACATCATGGGTAGGCGTTCTTTTTTTATTATCATTCCACACAATGGCATGTCATCATGACCGATTTTTACCACATTATTTAGATCCAACACAATGTACATTTTTTGCTTGTTTCTTTTTTTTTTTTTTGTAAGAGCCCAGAATCATCGTCAAAGTCCCTAGTTCTCCCAGAAACCAGGGAACAAAAATTCAACATTCTTCATAGCCTCAGGGTTTCTCCCCTCCGGCTTAGTCATAAACTTGACAGCACCCTGGACAAACCCCTCCCACTTCTTCGCCATAACAACATCACCATTCACCTCCGCCGTCAACTTGTTCAACACGGCGCCAATCAGGTGTCGCGCATTCAGGCCATTGTGGTTCATGCACTTGATGACCATCTCGACGTTGACGTCCTCGGTGCTGTGCCAGCAGTCGTAATCGGTGGCCATGCAGATCATCTGGTAGGCGATTTCGGCCTCGCGGGCCAACTTGGCCTCAGGGAGCACGGACATGTTGATGACGGAGCCGCCCCAGGCGCGGTACATATTGCTCTCGGCACGGGTGGAAAATGCGGGGCCCTCTGTTAGGCGTTAGTAACTTGTCCAGGTCATGTATAATATACGTAAAAAATAAAATAAAAAATCATCACTTACCCATGCAGACGATGGTACCACTGTTGTGCATTACGACGTCCTCACCGACCATGGCAGAAGCACACTCCTTCACAACAGCTGCCAATCCAGCATCAAACGGGTCAGCAAACCCAACATGCCCAACAACCCCCTCCTCAAAGAAAGTAAACGGCCGAATCCCCTTGGTCCGATCGATAATCTGATCCGGCACACAAAAGTCCATCGGCTTAATCTCCTCCTGTAACGAGCCGACGGCTGAAAACGCAATAATCGACCGGACCCCAATGAAGCGGAGTGCCGCAATGTTGGCACGCGCGGGCACTTCATGCGGGGCAAACTGGTGGTAGATGCCGTGACGGGCGAGAAAGGCGACGGGGACGTCGTTGTGGAGGCAGATTTGGATGGGTGATGACGGGGGGCCCCAGGGGGTGGTGGGATTGACGGAGGCGACGGCCTCAAAGCTGTCGATTTTGGACAGGCCGGTGCCGCCGATGACGGCGATGCGGACGGGGCCTGGAATTTGTTAGTACCAAGTCACATATTTGAGGAAAGCTATCATACACGTACGGTCAAAGGTAGTTGGAAGGGAAGCCATTTTTGGGGCACACTTTTGTGGGTACTGGAACTGAAACTGCACGAGTCGGGCTCAAGATTTCTCAGTGAGTCTTATATCACCAGCAGATGAGGGGTGAAAATTTAGGATCCTCCTTCTATATTAGTATGTAGCCGGCCCCACTATTTTAACTTCGTGGAACATGTTTTAGATGTATGCAGAAAAACCCATGATACCACATTGAAAGGTGTGTTTGTATCAAGTCAGATGTAAGCAAAATTGCCTCAATATGCCAGGTAAGAATTGACATATCAACAAAAAATCGAGGTTCAACAAAAGATTGTATTCATTGTAACAGGTTCGTAGATATCGACAGATGCGCTGTACGCGAAAGACGTAAGCGTGAGCAGAGATGCAGTAGATGAACAAGCATAATGCATCATGCGATGATGCATTGGGCAAATGACATGATAGACAGGGGAGATATATGACAACACAAAAAGACGATAGATGGACAAGGTATCAGGAGTTCTGGAACCACAAACGACAAGTAACTGCAACCAGAACAGATCAGGAAAAACACCCAAACAAAAACACAGAAAAGCCGTAATACGGTGGAACGAAAAATCGATGGCATAAACAGATGAATTGAACAACACAAGCAAAAAAAGCAAAAGGTTATGCAATGTTCATGATGCAGAAAAACGGGCCCCAAAATTGGATCAGCTATAAAAAAATCAAAGTAGCCACGGCCCAGCAACATAGAGCGAAGAAAAGACAGAGGAACCGGAGTGTGCCGTCCGGATCACACGGTTGTAAAGATAACGGCAGGTCATGCAAAGATGCAAGGATATCCACATCCACAGAACCTTTCAGTCGCTTCTGCAGGATGTATGTCATGTAGCAGACTAACGGAGTTGTGGAGTAGGAATTCAAGGGAGGGAATGCGAATTCGTAGGCAAAACTTAGAGCAGAGGAACAAACTGCAAAGTTGAGATATCAGCGGTATTTCATAATTCGGTAATGGATATCCGCCGCCAAACACAGGAAGCGTCAAGACATGGAGAAGCCGAAACAGCGATGCTAGACAGGCAAACGAATCACGGGTTGAGGCCAATCCTGCTGCGATAAAAAAAAAAAAGGCAAGCTTTGGCTCTTGAGTGGTCATCAGCTAGCATTGTCCAATGCCGGAATGACATGGTGCTGACGATTTTGATGTTTAGCCAATGATCTGACGGGCACCTTCCTTGCCCAGAACACCCCGTTCGCGGGGTTTGGGGCTATGGGCGCGGCCCTTCTTTCGAGAGAAGAAGCCAAACATGCCACTGCTTTCCTTGGTCTTTTCATGGCCACCGGCATCAGTAGGAAGAGTAGCATCTTGACGCGCAAGGTCTGACCAACTGCCATGACCGTCCAGTGTAAGTTGCACGCCTCCAGAAGCACTTTGTATCCGCTTGCCCACTTGGGCTTTGCGCATGTCAGCATTAGGTGGCACAGCACCGTGTCTGCTGGACCCGGTTCCACTTATTTGACTGTGGGTACTGGAGCCAGGGATCTGCTGCATGTGAGGTTGAGGTTGTTGCAGAGCTGCGGGGGCGGGGGTGGCTTCGTTGGTTGTTAAAGCCATGGGAGCACCGGGAATATTACCCTGGGGCGGTTGCTTGCCAGGTGCTTCGATACCCAATTTCCTGAGAGCAGCAACAGTGTAGTCGAAGTTTTTAAATTCAGATTCAATCATGCGGTAAAGCTCATCTTCGCGAATTTCCTTCTCGGTGGCGTCATCCTTGAGGCGCTCACGGGGCTTTTGGCGACGGGCACGAGCCTCAAGAGGCGCCTCCTCCAGTAGCAGTTCTTCCAAATCATAGGTAGCATCAAAATTGGTCTTTTCAGATGAGGGAACAAACACAGGCTCTAGGGTTTTCTGTTCCAGGGCGTTGAAGTCGATGGCTGAAAAGAATTCGTTTTGCGTAAAGCTCTTCCAGGTGCTGCCGAGGCGTTTTTCGGGATTCACGTCGAGGGCGGCAGTCATGGCATACATGCATGGTACTGAAACGGGCGGCTGAGTGATGGGAAATCTCGGCCGTCCATTCTGGACGGCTTGGCTAAGAGCACTTTCGTTGTTACCTTCGAAGGGACGCTTGTTGTAAATGCACTCGTAGAAAACAACACCCAATGACCACCAATCGACACGAATATCGTAGCCCTTTCCGGCATAGACTTCGGGGGCGAGATAGGCAAGAGTTCCGGATTTGCTGGTTAATAGTCGGCCAGGAACAAGATCTGACGCAACATTCTGCAGGTTCGATGAATTAGCGGGTTTGCCCTGACGGTATTTTGATGGTTGGTCTGTCCTGCAGGACCCTCGTGCATGTGCCACACACACATAAACACACGCACATGTTGTATCCTCCTTCTTTCAATGTGGCAAGATGGGGACATAGTATGCGGGCAATGCAGACGCTAGTCGCAAACTTGCTGTGGATCAAGTGGTTACACAACAACGTTTTTGAATCGATGGCATGCACAAGATTCTGGCTCTGAGTGCTACAAGAGGGGGAGTGTGAGCAAGACTTACAAAATCAGTCAAATGGACGTGCCCGTCAGCATCTAGTAAGACGTTGTCTGGCTTGACATCGCGGTGGATAATGCCTTGGCTGTGAACATATCTGAGAGCACATCCCAGCTCAGCAATCCAGAACCGAACAGCCTCTTCCGTGAAAGCTTTCCTAGAGATGTGGAAACGAAGATCACCACCACTCATCAAATCGACAACCAAGTACATGTACTCAATATCCTGGAAACTGTATCGCAAGTTGCAAATAAATGGATGGTTGACATGTTCTAACATGCGTCGTTCGCGTATGATGTTGCGCACACTCTCAGATTTGACAACTATACATAGCATCGAGTTAGAGAAGAACTGTCCCCATATTATCTGATGAAGGGATCACCAAAGGTTCAACACACCTTCATCCTTACGTATGTACTTCAGAGCAAACGATAGTCCGGTATCTTTGCGCTCAACGATACGAACCTTTCCAAAAGCTCCACGGCCGACAACTCTCAACAATCGGAAGTGGTTCAAGCTCACCTCACCGTCGAGATCGGACAATTTTCCTTGACTGTTGCCCATGATGGGTAGTTATGGGTCGAATTATAATAAACAATACAAGCGTCGTTGGGTGGCAACAAAGGTTGACGACAAGACATCAACTATATGATAAACGTAACAGACGTAACTTCGTGTATATAAGAGAATGTGTATGTGGCTTCAAGTAGACGTTTGTATGACTAGGCGCAAATATGTCCGGGGTATAACGTCGTAAAACGGGGTACCCGGAAATTATGTCGATATCGTAAGTGGTTCAACGTATATTAGTAATAGCACACGAGAAATCGAGACTGAACAGTATGGTCGTCGTGACGTCGATTGTCTAGAATATAAATGTAGCGCAGCTGGAAAAGCTCTAAGCACATCGATGCAAAGTATAAATGTATGGCTACTTAAAAGGGACCAAGTCTGTAGACCCTCGGTACTTGGATAGTAGATGTGTCTAACGTCCAAAAGATGCAAGTACAGCAGACACTTTTAATAGAAATTAACAGCAAAGAAAAGGTTGTGCAAAGGAAATCCAAACACATAAAATTCACTTAGGCAAACAAAAGATGAAGCAAGAATGTCATGAGATAGAGGTTGATTAGCCAGTGGGCAGTTCTTAAGAGACTGGGACAATAATTGAGAAAGTCTATCCAGGAATTGCCTGCAGCAAGCAAGAAAAAAAAAAGGGAAAGAAAGGGAAAAAAAACGGCGAAAATTGAGAGAAATCCCCCAAGCATGACCAGGCCCAAAAAGAGAAGGAAGTCCTAATGCTAAACTCTCTACCAGAAAGAAGGAAGGAACCAGAGGCGGCGCTAGAGTTCGGGAATGACGATAAATTCGTGTGTCAATTTAGCGCAAGACCTTCTGGAAACCGGCTGCCAACTGCTTTGAGACAAGGGTCAGTGATGCAGAACAACAGACATGTGCTGTGCCCAGATCAGTCACACCAAAACCAGCCGTAAACTGACGGACGGCAAATTGTTGTGATTGATTTCTGCTGCAGACTCCCGTGTGCTGATTCAAGTGATATCAACGTGGAGATGAGCATGTTCTGCGACTTCTGCATTGTCTGTCTTGCATCTCCTTTACTGGACAAGTTGACTCAAGCAGGCGCAACAATAACCCGAGCCTCATCTATGACTCCCGCAACTTCATCGTCTTGGATAGTTAGTTTCATCAAGAGTTGTCTCTATGGCCAATCATTATTTACCGCAAGTGAGTCGATTTCAGAGTGCGCAAAGGAGATCCTGCAGTGGATCCTTGGCTCAAAAAAGGAAAACACCAGAAGCCTGCCACAGCAGCGATCCAAACATCAAAGCATTTTGTGGATGAACAAGGACAGACCACCAAGGTTTGAAGTTGATAACGTCTATATCTAGAAGTCGTGAAGTCGTTGAGTGGGATGAATATTATGTTGAGAAGTTCGGCTTCTTCCAGCGGTTAGCATGTGGTTAAACGGGCCAAATCATTTGACTGTGTCGTGTTTGTCCAGTTACATCGGCCAGGTGAGCGAAACAAATGCGACAATGATATGGCGGGTTCCTGAGAATCCGGTGACAAGCCTTACATAGGCGATATTGTGAAGTAACATGAATTCGGTATATACGAGGACCTTGATATTTAATTGGCAGCGGATCGACTGTTAATGATTATTTTTTTTTCTTTGTGATGTTTTAGCATGTAAAGTTCCAACAAAGAATCTGTAAGCTTCTGGAATAGTGTACATAAGAATAGATCTTCTTTAGGTATCTCTAGCAACTTTGTGTTGCCAAAAGCGGCGGCGAATTCTTCAGCCCACCAAGCTCGCCGCCGTCTTTTCACCTGCATAATATTTATGTGCAAGATCTCAATTGTGGATCCCATGAAACGACCTGAACGCAAGAAATGAAAACAATAGAGCACTAGTTCATGATGTGATTTACTTTGCAGTTATTATGGATTTTGCACTCCAACCCCTCCAACCCCAGACAATATTCACCAAAGTTCAATACGGTCGGTCAGCGTATTTGCACTAACCACAAGCTTCCAAAGTAACACTCTATTGCTGTGATCTCCTCTATTCGAACTATGTATTAATATTATCAGTCCAGATATCTATCACCTGTCTATTCCAAGCATATAGCGTCTTTCCGCTTTCTCCTTCCCTCTCTCCCTCTCTCCCTCTCTGTCTTCATCATGATACATCCACCTCATGATCATAACCAATGTCGTCCGCCGCAATATTCTGCCGAGATATTGATCCCTGGCTGGGAAACCCCAGTCTCCGCCCCTAGACCCTCCCTTCCCCTTTTGTACATCTCCCCCGCTACCGTGGGCTGGTCTAGCGATTGCAGGGCAAGAACCAGAAGATAGAAAAAAACAAAAGCCGATTAACTGTTTATCGGAATTGGTTGGTATAATATTGAGTTTTCGGACATGACCGTTGCAGAATCTGCATCTCCATGTCGACCATCTGATCTGCTATTTTTCTTTTTCTATTATTTTTTTTGTTTGACTGGCATTGACAAAGTCAAGGCGCCTGTTAACCGTGCGTAGTCCGTCTTTCGTCATCTCAAAATTGTATTGATATATACATTGTCATACATGGCTTATTGTTGCTTGACCGTCAGTATATAATACCATACAACACATTCGACACATGTGTAGATTTTGAAATGGTACAATTAGTATAGATCACATAAAGCTTCATGCAAACGTCCCTCTGAACCACCATTTACCCCAATACCGATTACCCTATTTCATACAAATATCCATGGTCAATCAAACAAAACATATTCGATCGGGACAACCATAAATAGATCACCATGGTTCCAAAAGGGACGTGCTTCAGTATTACATGCCCAAATTCATCACATCAAACACATTGAATCATGTTTTTAATACGAGGGTATTTTGCAAATTTACTCATCTAAATATTCGCTGTTACAGGTATTTAATCTGTCTTCATCATTTGTTGTTCCACATCACCGATGATGATGCCGGGACCCCGCATGAATAGTCAATCTTAGTGATGCAGTAACCCAAGTTACCATCACCATCTTGTTTTTTTTTTTTTTTTCAATCGACAATGTTATTCCCAGATGTACCGAAAAACATATCTTTACCCAACCAATCTTTTGGATCGGAGTATTGGACCACCTTGAGCCGTTGTATGGTGGCTGTCAGTCTTTTCTGGTTTACCAAAATGAATGTAAATGGAAAATTTGCCAACCACAACGCCTTGTATGTAATCCAGACTCTAAGTGTTTACTGTCAGTCACATAGTGGATATCGAATTCATGTCCCCTCTTCATCTGCCTTGATATATAACTCTAGCTGCATGCAGCCGCCATATAAAAACTCTCCCTGCATACAAATTTGCAGCTTTACATGAGGTAAACACGCGAGAATTCAAGCCACTAACATGGTTTTGCCATGTGCCCGATTTTATTGCTCATGGTTGTACGATGACTAAGTCATCAAAGTACTTGGTGTGTATATCTAACGCCTGACTTACACGAAGCCTTGTAATGACATATCTTGGTATCACTTTGGTGGTCGTATGTATCCTGAATTGCCATTCCGCCACCCAGGTATGTTATGGGTGCTACGAGTTACCTTTTTGACGGAAAACAGTTCCGCCATGAAGGCAATTAACAGCTTGTACTTGACAAGTAAATTAACTCCCATTACATGACGTGGATGCCCTACACCCCACTGTCAAGTGCGTCCTTCTCAATAGCCACATACAACTGTACTTCGAAAAATGTGGGAATGATTTACAAGCTGACTAGAGCTAAAATTCAGAGATCCTAATCCCAGTCATTGTTAACATCTTCACAGATTACCATCAAGCCACACATAACAATACTTTACGGTACTTTAACATTCGCGAGAATGGAGACTCTGTGCCCCCATCTCCGCCGTTCTGAGTGGTCTGGGTGCGATGGAACTGCCGAGATGTCTGGGGCCGAAAATGGGCGGAACCTCGTATCGATTATATCCATCTATATAACGGAAACGTAGGTTGAAAGTATATGAAAAATTATGGTACATTGGCTGCCATAAAAGTGATACTCTGGTTTACGACTTGAAACTTTAATCACCGCAATCCTCAAATTTCTGAAGTTGAACAAGCTCATTACATGATATATGAAGGCTAGTTTTTTTAAGCTTTCAAAATTATTATCTTAAAAGGATTATTGAATGCTCGATATCTTTTTTTTGTTCTTAACTTAACCGTACTATGTAGAGATTGTTATCTTTCAATTCTTCTACTAGTTAAACTCATACATAACTTTGATTGGTCAACAGTTAGGGTTCTGACTCATCAGTATGGTAACACAGAATAAGTGGGGCAAATGTCAACTGACAAGCGTGAGCATGACATATGATGAGCTCAACTACAATAGATTCAACCAGTAAAGGTACTTAGATGTCAGTGTTATTCACAAGGTCTCGGTTTCAGATGCACGTTCTAGAATTGAAGATGAGTATCATATTTATACCGAGATCCTATAGCACTTGTTGTGTTAGTTCCATTTACCAAAAGGCCCGGCTAGACACTCCAAAAGTGATGACCTGATATAAAGAAAAAAAAAACAACGGCAGCTAAAACCAGATAGTCTTGGGAGTGATAAGTTCCAGGTCCAGCGATATATCTCATTATGGTAGTAAACATGGTGCAAAAATGCAAAATGAGAAGATGGGGGTCTTGCCGTGGATCGAACACGGGACCTCTCGCATGCTTTGCATTAGGGTGAACCCTAAGCGAGAATCATACCACTAGACCACAAGACCTATTAATTTCTAGAGCTACCGCTGATTAATTCACTTCATGTTTCTTGGCCAACTGCAGGAACTTGCCGTCGGGATCGAATCGTTGCGATGAGACCGACCATAAACTGTTACCTTATCAGGATTTGTGGCCTGACAATCAGAGGATGAACTGCACCAAAGAACATGGAGTATTACCGGAAGTCCATGTGAAACTGATTCCCATATATATATATTTTATGTTGCTTTTCACTACTGTATTTCTAGATATTGCCTGTGCGCTTAAGGCTTGATGCTTCAACAGATTTGACCTACGTAGATGAGCACAGCTCAATAAAAATCCGTGACCAGCATTCTTGGTTAAGCTGGAGCCTCAAGATAGAAAAAAGTAGACTGAGTTTGTCGTGTCCAATACTAGTCTGCAGTTAGAGACGAAAATGTAAAGGAAAATGCCTTCAAGCGGATTTGAACCGCTGACCTCGACATTACTAGTGTCGCGCTCTGCCAACTGAGCTATGAAGGCGCTTATTGCTCAAGGTGGTCAGAAATATAGACTATATCTCTATAAACATATTTCTATAGGCCATATACCATTGATTCTTCCAACTTCATTAGATCTAATAGCACTAAAGTATCTTATATTCTGGAACATCAATATGTCATCATTACTCGTATATGTTAATCCTTAAACCTGGAGTCGCTGATGATTGTAGGTGACAGACTGTCAAGAAACATGGCAGCTGTCTGGTGATGTCACACAACATGCCAAACTAGTCGTCACACAAGCATCAGCTAGCCATGACATCACTGTACTAGACACGGCAACCTAACTATGAAAAAAATAACGTTTCTGTCACTTTCAGATTGAAGAAAAGAGACCTGAGAGCCATGATATCATAACAAGACAAGAATCCCGTATTTGTTGGTAGATTCTTGCTGGAATACTGATATTTGGATTGAAATATTGAAGGCTTGGTAGCTACCCAGCCAACATGATGATATAATATAAGTAGTTCAAACGAGAGGCACACACAACCCAGTGATTTACACAAATATGTATGATCCTGTTACTCACAACCTATTAGTCACTCCCTCTGAATCCGATGACGACCCATGCCCCCATAGCTTTTGCAGATACGAGATGTCAAACATCCGAGAAAAACGCAACTACGGCATTTGAATGCAATTGTCAGATACGAAGAGAAAAAATGGCATTGACTTGATTATCATATACTCGCTTTATCCACGTGTTTTCAAGTTCATGCATGAAACATGGTAAATGCTGCTTTCTTCGGAGTCAGTTCCGAAGTGGTGAAGAACAAACATATCGTTTAGCAAAATATACGATATGCAGGTAAAGATATGAGGTGCATGATGATGTAAACCCCAATACCACTGAAATTATGGTTGATGATTGAAATAAGGTATCCATAAGCAACGAGCATCACCGCTGTCGGGGTTATACATTGAATGTAGTTTGAAAATCTAAGTGATCCAACGTTAAACCAATGCCGCTTGAATCTTTCTAATCTTTCTGTTCCACTATAGTATTAACTAAAGTCTGGTTAACATGCATGGTGTATTGATTGACAGCTGTCTATGAAGGGGTGAGTCTGTTTGTTTGGCTTCAAACATTACCATCGTATAAACCGTATATACTGCGACTCCTGCAATTTTCCTTCAGTACTAAGTTTTGAGACGACATGATCTCTAATATTGATTCAGGATTTCATGGTGATATGTTCAAACATAATAAACTATAGATAGGTATCAAGATCCCGTTACCTTAAAATTTACAATGGAATAAGGGTATATAGAGGTGATGGCTCCCGATATAATGAACATATACATAATCAACGGGGCATATATTATTACTTGCATTAGTCGAGTTAGATCTTTTTTAAACTACCTTTGAGTATGAAAAGAATTCTCAAATATTCTCCTCGCAACTCTGTTCATCAGTTCCATTCCGGTTATCGTCAAGAATCAATTACTTATATTTCGAGCAGCTCCCAGCTCTGTTATTTTTTTTTTTGAAGTAACACAGACTAGTGATAGCAACTGACACAGTATTTGACATTGAAGCTCATGTCAGTCAGACACGGGTACTGAATCGAGGCTCATCTGTGTAGTATATAATTAGCAAGCGAGCCGGCGGACGGGAATCGCCTACCATCCTTTGTACTGGTGGTCCCGGGCCGAATCACATAAGTAAATATACACCCGAGATCAGTGAGTACAGAACTTGATTTGTTCTCTCTTCAAAGCCCCCAAAAATAAGGACGGACTTGGTGGGCAGGCCATAACTAGACCCTGTCGTGATTTCCTCATTCTGAATTCAATAGGCGGTCCATGTACTTGTGTATGCTGAAAAATATGTAGCAATTTTTTCCAGTTGGTACTTTTTGTCTTGATGGCGAGATGGTGGCCATGAGTTACTGGGATCTATGTTATCTGTCTCTCATACTTGATAATCCAAATGGGCAGGTAGCATATATACATAATATTAGATGAAGACGTCAAGACAATGAGTGGTAATGATTAGATAAATATCATCATTACATGTTCATCAGGTCATCTAGGGGTTTAGCCAGGACAACGCAGCCCTGCGCTCATGACTCCGTCTCTCACAAATGTAACGGGCGTGAATCAGAAGGAACAAGAGATTGCCAAAGGCCCCCTGAATTGAAGAAGTTTATGAAGGAAGCTGGAAGCAAACACGGCCCGGGAATCTCGGTGTTCTCAAATAAAGCAATGGGTAGTATTTCTATATTGTACCATCTAGACACCATATTACACCTTTGCTACGGGCTACGGGATATATGCATCGTTGTGTTTACACACAAGCACAAACAACCACAACACCACCGTATATTTGACCATGGGGTACCATCCCTTAGAGGTATATGCACCGGCAGACTAGCAGCCTTATGCCGAAGTCAAGCTATAACCTGGTTACGTTGTACCTGAAATGTACAGCACGGCCGAACCCTACAAGCTTCGTCAGTCATCAAATTATCAAGGACGACCGTTCGCAAGGTTGGGCCTTCGTAATATTTGCATCTCACACGCCCCCTTCATTCAAACATCGATGAGGACAAAGGTTCACTTTGCATCCGTCAAGAATTGGCGTAGCGTATATCGAATCTCCCACAATCCGATCCATGGTCCGAGTTTCCCAGTGAGCAATATCAGAAAGCAGACGTATCCTCGACTCTAGAGTGGCGGATCAGTCAAAATTATGGGAAAGACCATATAGATCTGGATCTCAAGGCTAGCCGACTGATAAGCCAAGAAATGCGAAAATGTGGAAGCTTGTATGTAGATACTTGCAACTGTATGAGTTTTGATCGCATATGAACAGAGCGGTCTTGGTCTTTGAGCCTGAGATATTGCGCCATTTGGACTTGGTCTGGGGAGCAAAAGGAAATGTCCGAAGTGACAGATTTTGGAGACTGGAAATTTTGGGAATGCATTTTCTAAGGTTGGCTATATTTTGCGGTTGCCATGCCAGCTCGATGCTGAGATCTGAATGGCACTTCCATATGATGGCATTTTAGTGGTGTAATATCTGGCAAGCAACGAATACAAGGTCAAGATTCTTGAGTGTTTCTGCTATAATCTTGGATTGTCACCTCAACTGATACATTATCTTCTCATTTCCCAGTCACATGTATCAATCTGACAATGTGAGATGGAAAAAGGTGCAGCGTGCAGGATTAGAGTTATGCAAAAGTTACCGAAGTAACTTGCGGTCACATCGGCCTTTTCACAAACACGCCCAGAACTGGGTCACTTCACTGGACCATTTGCCTGCCCAAAAAAATAACACGATCTAACATTCCGGAGCGTCTCAAAGTTGACGGACATGAATACGAATTCAAAGAAAGTCAAAACAAATTGTTAAGGGCTCCAATCAATCTTGGCGAAGCAGAAAAACAGAAAAAAAAAAAAAATCCGCAGTTGTCATTTGATTTCTCATTTGGATAATGTTGCAATATACGATCCACCGGTATATTGGAAATTCAGTCTCGGTGCTTTGATTCTACCTTGGAACCCAAAAAGAAGAATCTAGGACGGCTACATCGGTAAGCGCAAAGTCTAACTTAATTTGAGTTCAAGGCTGTGTTTTGGATTTGGCCAATCAGTCCAGATTGCGATAATCTCTGGCTCCCCTTTGCATAGAAGACTCTGACTCGAGAAAGAAAATTCGCGCAAAAGCAGTAAAGTTTGTTAACCAAATAGAACTACTCAGCTATGTCTCGAACGGAGTCTAAAGCTTTCTTTTCCGTCTCCCCCTTTTTTTTTCCAACTTGTCAGTTCTCTAGCAAACTTCGGCATTAAGCAGAGAGCAAATGAAAGCGTTTAAGCGAGCAGTGAATCATTGCAACATGTAAGACGAATCTAGCTTGATCGGGAAGCATGCTGCGAAATAACAATAAGAGGTAGGACATGAGAAAAGTACAGCGTTTAAGCCGGCGCCATTCAAGGTGCTGATGGTGCTGTCAGTTTGCAATGTGTGCTAGACTGTGATGTGGAGAAGACATATATGAAAGGAGAGTTATTGTGACTTCAAAGTGCAGATGGTTGTTGTCAGCATGCATGCAGGACGGTGAATGAGATGATAAATGAGAGGGTATTTAGAAGAATACGCTATTTGCTTTGGGGCTAGAGCAGGATAGGTCTGTCTTGACATACAAAGTGGCATTTCTTTCATGATTTCTAGTAATTTTAAACTGTCTTCATTATATCAAAAAAAAAAATTTGAGCATTGTCCATTATGAACATGATGCATCTCCGTCTGGTCCTCCAAGTCCCATATAACTTGATGAGGCCCCGCGAATTGAACTTTGTCACAGCCGCAATTGGTCATCTTAACTGCATACATCCTTGTCACAAGTACCCCGCCGCGCATCTTACACCAAAAAGATACAAAATCCTATGTTAGCCGAGAAAGAATTGTTCCTCATGCTTGATCAAACTTAGCCCCAGGGGCCAATGCAAGAGAAAGTGGGCCCATTGGTTTTGCCCGGAACCTTGAAGAGCTTTAGGAAGATATTTTTCAGGGTGTGTTAGCCTTGTTGGTTGTCCTTTGAATTTCCTGGTATAGAACACTGGGGCCGGAGTTAGCGTTGGGCTGCAATATACTGCAATACGGCTGAGATTTGCATGTCAACAAATAATGAGTTCGCCAAAACAAGTAATTAACATCATATTTAAGGCCATTTCTGGCATGTAAGCCAAATGTCAATCAGATGGAAGAACATCACAACGTACACTCATGACCCAGTATTTGAATTTTAATACCATTGATTTAAAAAAAAAAATAGAATTAAACATTCGATATCAACAGATTCCGTAGCATATTGAGAATTTCTATTTAATTTATAAAAAGGGACCCGGGCAACGATGGATGCCATTTCCAGTAATCAACGCCTGTTACGTGTGGATGTGACTAGCTTGCGTGATTTGCTGCTGAAATTTCGGCGTACATAGACATTCAATGGCATGAAATTCTTGATTATTGACTTGCCTGTATTTTTTTCTCGGGCCTATACACATACATCTTGGCCATTTGTCGGTTAATATTTCTCCATCCCAGCTCACGATTCCATGGATCAGATTACACATTGTGAGACTCGACTTGTGCCTTAGATCTTGAACTTCTTTTCCCACAACTGTGAATAGATGTGACTTGATCCAATACGTGTGTCCATGGTTCAATATCCATAATATCATCATGGCTGTGTAAGACTTATCGGGGACGGCAACCGATGGGGGTAACGGGTGAAGGGAGGGCATGTAACTACACACTTTCCCACCCCACCCCCTGGTCTTCTTTTGTCCCTCTTGTTTTCCCACTCTCTTCTTCCTCGCGCGCTTTGTGTCTTCGCTGCACATTGCTATGTTGGAGAAACTGGGAGTCTTGGCCACAAGGACCCTGGGCCAAGTCATGGCTTTCATGGCTTATGGCTCATTCATTCTCCGCCTAGGACGCTGTTCATCCGGCCCAAGTTCCAAGTTACAGGTCTCCTGGAGGTGGGATGTGTTCTTGGCGATTGGGCGTGAGTCCACTCCCCGCTGCGGTTTCCAGATTTTTTTTTTATAAAGATGCTCTCCTCCTGCGTGAAACCGTACTCCTCGTTCTATCTCTTCTCCAAATCCATTGTGTTTCGCATCTTATATATTTAAGTCACTCTTTACGTTCTTTTAAACTTCTCAAGTCGTTGTTTACTGTTCAGTAGCAGATCTGCGTTATTTTCTTTTTCTTTCTATTATAATATTCTTATTATCAATAACTTCGAGATGCAGTACTCTCTCATGACTCTTGCTACCATTCTGGGCGCTGCCATGGCTCAGACTTGGGGCTTTGACACCATCACTGCTCCCACTCGTGATGAAGTTCTCACTGCCGGCTCTTCTTACACCATCCAGTGGACTCCCGATGCCACATACGATGCCGATACTGTTTCCATCCAGCTTCTTGCTGGTGCCAGCAACACCACCCTCCAGATCTCCCCCACTGAGGTTGCCAGTAAGTGTTTATTTCCGCTTAAACTACCTCAACGTCCACATATACTAACCACTCGACTTAACAGAGAACGTCAAGTCCCTCGACGGCTCTTACGTCTGGACCATCCCAGCTTCTCTGGAGCAGGCCAACACCTATGGCTTCAAGCTGTACCTTGACAAGGACGCCTCCATCTTCCAGTACTCCAACCCTTTCTCCATCACCTTCGGTGGTGTTTCTTCTTCCGCTGCCTCAACCTCAGCCGCTGCCTTAACCTCAGCCGCTGCCTCCACCACTGCTGCTGCTGCCTCCACCTCCGTTGCCATCGAGAAGGCCATCACCACCTCTTCCGCCGTCCTGACCCCCGCCCACTTCGCCAACACCACTGCCCCCAACACTGACCTCCCCGAGCCTGTCTCCGGTGCTGCTGCCTCCACCAACGCTATCAAGACTACCTTGTCTGCTTCTAAGGGTACCAGCAAGGCTACCGGTGGTGCTGCTTCTCCCACTGGTGTTGCTTCTGGTAACTCCACTGTTACAGCAGGTGCTGCTGGCGTTGCCGCTCCCCTGGCCCTTCTAGCTGGTGCCGTCGCCCTTGCTTTCTAAGTACATTGCGATAGTTGAATATTTGCATTTTATGTCTTCATGGTAATAATATTGTGCTTGCATCTGAAATTCCTGATGCTTTCCACGGCTTTGGATATTTGGAAGGTTACAATGGTAATTTTTAGGGTTATCCGGTTCCTGTTTTTAGAATGATATATTGATTCCCATGATCGACTTTGATTTTCGTCTGTACTGTTAAAAAATTTATTCGCGTTGAAACATTTTCTTTCGTAATTCGTGACTTTGCATTCTACAATTCTCGGATATTGAAACTCCCCCGTGTTTGAGCACCGTACTCATCTTCACGTAGCACCCTGCAGAAACTCTAAACATTCTGTGCCCTTTTCGGTAAAACCATTGTATGCCGCATGAGGACCATTTCCAGGAACACTCAACCTCTTTTACTCCCTTCTTCCAGTGTTAAGAAAAAGCAAAATCTTAAAATTGCATCATGTGTGGTGGAAATGTATGATGGTGTGTTCGCAGATCAACTGTGCCTATTTAGAGTTGTTTTCGATACCACTCTCTACTCTAAATGTATCCGCATGAGATGTCCAGAGCACATGATTTTTTTTATTTTTTCAATTTTGCAATATCAGAATCATGGGCAGTAATTTGACTTGATTATGAGATGAAATATTTGAGAAACCGTACTGGCCCTTTGCATCAAACACTACTAAATGTAATCACTCGTAGCTTTTATAACGTATTTTTCTGCTATTATGGCTGCAGTCTTGCCGAGTGTCACTAATTTAAGTGACATAGTAGTGGGAACATCTATATAGAACGCCTCAAATGCAGGTATCAGACGGGATATTGTATGTAATTTTTTTTCTTCCTCAGATATTACATCTGATCGTACATTAGTATGCTAGGCAGCATGAGATTATAATGTTTCTGTTGTGTATCGCAGGATTGGCTATTTTAGATTTCAGACAAACATGTCTCTTGCATTTTGCTGATCCAATAAAATGGGAACATTATACATTGCCCTTTCAGGGGGCTGTTTATAGCATGAAACGTCATGCTTATTTTAACATAAGGAGGCTTTAGCTCTCAAGAGAACTGTCTTAATGAGTTCAAGTCAATATCCAGAAACTTGTGCCATAAATTAATAACTTCCTGTGTTAACTAGCCAAATGTAGATGTTAAGAGACACTGGCTTCTAAATAGCTCTCTTTGTGTAAACAGCAATTTGATCCTGTTACCAAGACAGTTGTAGTGGTGTTTGACTGTAAGATGCATACCATCAACTTTGTGGTGGGGTTGACTCCGGATGGCGGCTTGACAGATGCTGGCTGATGGCTTCTGTGGAGTGCCTGTGTATCACAACCAGATTGTTACAGAACCCTTGGCAAGTTGACCACTTCCACAAGATTTGGCCTCACAAGTGGAATTTACAGATGTTGTACACTGAGATACGATCAAATTGTTATTTTTTATACACACGTCTCCACTAACTTGATGACGCAGAATACTCGTATTTCGTACCCTCAATCCTGGCTTCAGGATCCATATCTTGTAAATCGAAATTTTATAAACCTGGCAAATTGTACCCAGCGTAACGTTCACGACTGATTCGAAGGATTATCTTTGATCGCATAAAACACGACGTAACTGGGACTTACCAAGCATCATGACGTAGAGGTTATGGTAGAGACATGGTTTGTAGCCTGCATAGCGAAGATCAGATCGGCTCCCTCACCGGTACTTTTTTGAGCCTCGTCAAGTTATTTTTGGCTGCAAGATCATCGGGGAAACCTGAGTATCTTTGAACGTTGGTTGATGTATATACAGCGGTGACATATCAATTCCACCCACCTACCATCTTTCATGAGAGAGCAGAAAGGTAGATGATGTACAAATCATGTCATTGTTATTGCTCTCATTTCGTGATCAAAACACCATGTGTTGTGCGTGATATAGTTCATATTTCCTATTAATGAGCTTTGCATTCTGGGTCTTCAGACACTTTCGAAGCTTTATCTCGCCTACGTAGAAAAAAAAATCAACGTCTCACGAATCGTGCGTAGTTCATGGTCTGCAAACTACTGAACGATACTCATAGCCTAATTCAAGTTTCGAAAGTCACGATGTTTAAGTCTAAGAGAACAACAGGTTGGTGTTTCGTCACTCTTCTCAGATATCGGATATGAAAGGCGACTTATGAGGTTATCAACTTATCTGTCGTATTGAGCTTACACTTATTTTGGGTTTGCCGCAAATGGACTACAAACCGTTTGTATTAGCACTTCTTAATTTCAGTCCTAAAGTTGTCTTGTCACGAAAGGCTTCTGACTAAGCAATACACATTCAATCTGAATATAACATAACCCTATGAGGCCTTTGTTTACAACCCTAATCTGAATTCGCGGGATCACGTGATCGAATTCGGTGATTAAAGTGCTTTTACCTAAATAACGCGCCCACGCGCGAGTCAGGAACCAGGGTTGGCGAATATCACGACAGGTTGTGATGGAAGTTGAATATTGCTAAAGAACTAGGCAACTACTGACCAAAGTGACCGCAGTCTCTACCATAACGATCACCACATGTTTAATGCCATCTACTATTGCACCTGTACTTGTTTTGTAACCCGTCATTAGACAAATTAATCCTCCATTTTCCACTTATATTTCCAATGTTCCTCGCTACAAAGTCCTGGGAATTGTTTATATTGTGTTGAAAATACCCCCCTCACGAAAGATTTTAATACGGCCTTCGAACCTGCTTGAACGGTCACCGGTCCCTGAGAGCCGAGGCTACAAGCAGCCAGATGACTAAGAATAACCTCAACGAGCAACTAAAGTGGCTAAAGCAAAACCCCACCTGTGTGCTCCCCGGGTCCTTGACCAAATTTGCCCCGCCTGTCCCCTCCGACCTCTCAGCCCCGGTCTCTGCACCTGCGGCGACGATTGTCCGACCACCACCGAAGCAAACCCAATCCTTGCCGGTCAATGCCACACATATCATTAAACGAAACACATTGCTCAGAGGGCCAACGACGCCATCATCAAGTCAAAAAGAGGATAACTACGACGTTGACAATGATTTGAAAGTCATATATAATCTGCCAACAAGATTATCACCACAAAAACTGGAAAATTCTTCTACAATGGCGGCAAAAATAGCACTCCCATCATTGCCACTATCGCGAAGTGGTACATCAGAGACAAAAATGAATGCAAGTCCAAAGCCTACTATGGGAAGATTTGGCCAGGCGTTTGCATCTCAGGCTGCATCAAAAACCAATTGTGAGATCAAGTCCTTTCTGCAGAACTTTTTGCACTATTGTCATGCAGTGTCTAACACCCAATAGCTCAAATAAAACCCACCTTACCACCGCCGATGTCTCATTTCGATAACGAGGAAGATCTAAAACTGGTGTTGGATGACTTTGAAGTTTTTGACGAAGACTTTGAATTCAGTGAGGAGCAACTTCTATGGAATGAGGCTCATGCATTACAATCAGCACCCGACTCTCACCCACCTATACTACCGCCACAGTCTGTACCTGTAGTGAAGTCAGACACACTATCGTCAGCATCTAAGAAACGAAAAAGTCAAGATATCAGCCAGAATGTGGTCAAAGACTTGGATGGCGAATACCCGGATGTATACGATATCCTTGGCATTGCTCCACCACCATCCACACGAAAAACCAAAACTTCGACAGTCAAAAGTACACCATCTTCGTCAGTAAAGACCGAAAAAGCATCTTCAACATTGGCCCGTAATGGCAAAAGATACAAGCTATTACAATGTCAGGCAGATTCCCAAATTACGCCTTCGCGACCGAAGACGTCTAACCTCCCACATTTGAAGATACCTTTAGAGAAGAAGTTGGACATTAGTTCGAGTCCAAGTCGTAAACGCTTGGCTACCTCAGATAAAGTATCGTCACCGAAGATCCTGAGTGATATCACAAATGAAGTGCCACGGCTTTCACCATTCTCACAATCATCTCGACTAGCTACACAAATCATAGAAGACTCTGAAGATGATTACGAAGATCTGGAGATGCCTGACAGTGCGCGAGCTTCGCCAGTATCCATATCGCCTCCACCAAAACCTACATTAAATCGCACCAAATCATCACCATCGGTGATAGCTGAGACTTCCCACATTAGTGTGTATGACACATCAATGGAAAACAGCGTGATTGCCGAGGTCCAGACTTCAAATATAATACCGGAAATAATGGATCCTCCCCCTTCATCGTTGTTTCCTATGCAGCTGGAAATACCACCCACGGCTGATGTCGAAACTTTACCAAAAGGATCAACCAGTATCGGACTTACTGTTTTGGAGAATTCAGAACTTTTGAAGATGATCAGGAAGGACTTTCAAACTTCCTTGGCACAGTTAATCAAGGAGTACGAACTTACACTTCGTAGAAATCCAAAGTCTTCTGTGGATCCAAAGGTGGCTCGCGAGAAGCTCAAGAATGAACGAGCAAAACTATCGAACCAAGTCAAAGAAGTTGATGATCTTTTCGCAATTCTAGATCGCTACAAGTCTGTGGCTGACGAGCAAGAACATCTCATGGAACAAGTCAGCAAAGCATTCGCGGAAGGTATTACTACCGATGAAGATGAAGCTCGGTTAGATCACCTGGAAGAGTTTCGGGAGGCCATCAAAGTTGAGTTTTGCCAAGCTCTGTCGAAAAGTTGTGTTACAGATGAAACTGTTCGACAAAAGGAAGCACAGCATCAAAAGAGTATGGTGATTAAATCGACAGTTCCTCCTTTGCCGCCTCCCACACAGCCCTCTGCTGCCACTCCCAGCAACACCGGTTTCCAATCATCTCAAACCCGCCCAATTTCCAGTCAGTCCAATACCCCACTGTCTCAGATACCCCCGCCATCCAAATCTACTGGAACCAAACCAATGTCACCAATTGCTTTGAGTGATGATATTGATGACGAAGAACTTTTTCAACACCTGGATGCGGAGGAGACCTTCTCAAGGTCACGTTCAGCTGCTGGACTGTCAACATCAACTACATCATCGTCTAACTGCCAACTAATAACCAAACCCCCCACTTCAAAGTTGGCTCAGTCTTCCTCTCGACAATTGGATTCAGATCCATTGGAGGATTTTGATGACGCTCTTGATGATGACTTGATTGGACTGGTTGACAATTTCGAGGCTACCATGGGGCCATCTGGTCGGAGTGCTCTGGTATCCACATTTGGGAATGCTGGTCCCCCAAAGTCATCGCAGACACCCGGGAAACTTGAGAAACGAAAAGCTGCCACTGAACAGAAGGTGAACCCCTGGCCACCTGAGCAAATGTGCTTCCCATGGTCGGCGGATGTCAAAAAAACTCTAAAAGAGCGTTTCCGGATGAGGTCGTTTCGACCCAACCAACTAGAGACTATCAATGCTACACTGGCTGGCAAGGATGCCTTCGTTTTGATGCCTACTGGTGGCGGTAAATCTTTGTGCTATCAACTTCCTGCGATTATCAAGAGTGGAAAGACCAAGGGAATTACTGTTGTCATTTCGCCGTTACTCAGTTTGATGCATGACCAAGTTGATCATTTGCGTAAACTGAACATATTGGCCGTCAAATTCAGTGGTGATCTTGATGTACAAAGCAAACAGGAAGTTTTAAACCAGTTGGAAGAACAGAATTCAGATCATTTTATCGAGATTCTGTACAGCACGCCTGAGATGCTCAACATGAGTAGAAAGTTCCAGAATGCCTTGATGAGCTTATATCGAAGAAACAAACTGGCTCGTTTTGTCATTGACGAGGCTCACTGTGTCAGTCAATGGGGTCATGATTTCCGTCCTGATTACAAGGGTATCGGAGAGACCCGAGCCAACTTTCCGGGTGTTCCGTTTATTGCTTTGACTGCGACTGCTACTAGTAATGTTATCATGGATATCAAACATGTTCTCAGATTCTCTTCTGACTGTCCAACATTTGCGCAAAGTTTTAATCGGACCAACCTCTACTATGAGGTTCGTCGTAAGACAAAAAACGTCTTTGATGATATGCTTGAGATTATTCGCGAGCATCGTGGACAATCAGGCATCATCTATACTTTGTCTCAGCGAACTGCCGAGGAGCAAGCCTTGAAGCTCCGCAAAGAGGGAATCTCAGCAGATCACTATCATGCCTCTATCGACAACCAGGACAAGATCAGAGTCCAACGAGACTGGCAATATGGCAAAATCAACATTGTCGTTGCCACCATTGCTTTCGGCATGGGAATTGACAAGCCCGATGTACGTTTTGTCATTCATTTTGCAATCCCAAAGAGTCTTGAGGGGTACTACCAGGAGACTGGACGTGCTGGGCGTGATGGCAAGCCTTCGAAGTGTTATGCATTCTACAATGGAGTAGATGTAAACACTATGCGGAAGATGATCAAAGGCGAAATGGGGGGCCCACCTGGGAAAGGCAAGAAACAAATGGACAGGCCGAAACCTCCACAAGAACAAATAGATCGACAATTGGCCATGTTGAATCGTGTGGTTGATTACTGCGAAAACAAAACGGATTGTCGTCGTGTCGAGGTTCTTCGTTACTTTGATGAGGAGTTTGACCCTGCTGATTGCCGCGGGAACTGCGATAACTGTCGAATGAAAAACCCAGTCACGGATCAGGACGACTTTAGTGATATTGCTGTGGCTGCCATCAACATCATCAAGGCCAAGCCTGATATGTTGACGATTGCTCAGTGTGCCGACTTTTTGTTAGGATGGCGTAGTAAGCTTGATAAATTGGGCAACTGTCGAGCCATCGACAAATACGACAAGATAGCACAGGGCATGAAAAAGGGACATGTGGAACGCATTATTGATAAGCTGACGGCTGAAAGGGCGTTGGTAACGGCACAAAAGTTGGATCCAGTAGCTGGCTTTGTAATCGACTACCTACAAGTAAGGATTTCTTGGTATCTTGGTTTGGCATATATCTGATGTACTGACGATAACATAGCCCGGACCCAACGCCTCAGCATTCACAAGTGGTAAAAAGAAGCTTATGTTAGCTCTGGACAGCGGTAAGAATGGTCAGATTGACAAATACTTCAATGCTGGTAAGAAGCGCAGCCGCTCTAAACCGGAGCCGACTTCGACGCTCATCTCATCACCGGTTCATGGCAATGGCAAACCAAAGCCAGGATCTGACGAGTGGATGATGATGAGTGATGACGAGGACAAAGGTTCCGTCAACCGCACTCGCCATGGTTACACTCGCGATAACTTCGTGGTAGATGATGATAATGAGGATGATGGGTTCGAGCCCGGAGCAAAGTCTCGCAAAAATGCTGCCTTGTCAACTCGGATGACCAATGTTGACCCGATCCATGAAGACGTCATTATCGCATTTGTGAAAGAAGCCCAGCGGTTAGAGGAAGAGCTCCGCGAAAAGAAAAACCTCAAGCGACCCATCTTCAAAGAGGGTGTATTGCGCGAGATGGCCTCCAAATGGACCACCTCGATCGACCTCGTGGAGCGCATCCCCGGCATTGAAGCGTCCAAAGTTCGCAACTACGGCAACCATTTCCTACCTCTCCTCCGCCACTACCACCAACAATACCGCGATATGATGAGCGGTGCTGACGTCCCCGACTCCAACGCTGTTGTAGATCTCATTAGCGATGATGACTATGCTTCAGAAGCCGAAGACTCCCATTTCTTCCAAAACGCTATGCAGTCGCCATCACCTCCACCCACCCAACGAGTCCTTTCTCCCGAAATCGTCGCTTTCTACTCAAAGCTGGACAAGCGATCCAATAATCAGTCTGCCAAGCCGGCGGAGCCGAATGGGTCATCGAGTCGCGGTGGAGAGTGGAAGAAGTCAGGGTATAAAGGGAAGGGGGGTAGGATTAAATCTCGGAAATCTAGTAGCTCTGGATTTTCGGGGAGACGGAATGGCGTGGGTGTGAGTAAAGCGAGTGGAGGGGGAGCAAAGAGGAGTTTTGGGGGTGGCTCTAGGGCGAGGGGATCAGGAGGGAGCGGTAGTGGAAGTAGGGGTGGAGGTGGTGGAGGCATCATGGCTATGCCAATGTAAGAGTGGTGGGGTGTGGAGGGATAGAATGGGGTTAAGGTCTTCTGTTTATGTTTGATGATACCTCTATACATTTGCATTACTCTTTGCATTCAATGATAGCTTTTAATATGTGTCTAGACAGTTTTAGTGATTCTCATCATAAATATATTTACAAAGGGCCAAATACACTATGTTTATTATATATTTCTCAGATTGTCTATTTGAACTGTGGGCTATCAAAGCCTCCTAATCTCTACCTGTCAAATCAACTGTTCCTTGGTCCATATCTGTCTAAAAACAAAGACAAACAATAACTACTAAATAAATATATAATATATAACCCGGCACTAGTTCAGCAGACAAAACAGGAAAAAGTGGATGGACGGCACAGGACCCTCAATAACAACGGCGACAACAAACTATGACAAAGCTGCTGTGTGACTTACAAAAGAAATTTGGAAACGAGGGGAAAAGATATAAGAAAAAAAAACGAAGAGGGGAATTAAAAGACTATGTAGATAGACAAACGATGATGCTATGTACAATGAAATAAAATGAAGCAGGAAAGTCAAGGGATATATAGTAACGAAAAAAAACTGGGCAGCGGAGGAATAAAATGTAACAAAGGAGACGAGCGACGTTAAAGGGGAATCTTGATTTTAGGTGAGATCGCTGCCGGGAATAATGACGATGAGAGAAGCAAAAAAAAAAGGTATGAACATGATGACGAGATGGCGGGGCTTTTTTTGTTTCTCTGCCGATGTAGGTAAGAGGAGCCGTCCTAGCGATTAAGTGGATGGATATATAGATGATAGATGATGGAAGTGTCAATGAATGCGCAAAAGTAGACATGAATCGTTACAACGCACACGAAGTAATAAAACCCGGATGCAAAAAATAGAAGCTGGAAGCCGAAGAGAGTTCCTGGAGATGTAAAAAAAAAGAGATCAAAACAAATGTGCGCGCCCCCTCCTCTTTGTGCCACAACAAAGTAACACAAACAGAAAAAGGCTGCGCTTGTCCTCTTCTTAACCCAATTCTAATGAGTTTCCACTTTCTCCTCCTCCGCCTCCTCCTTCAAATCCCCCGTAATCTCCTCCCGCACCCGCCGACACCACTTGAAAATTGCCGTGTGAAACTCCTTCCACGCCTCCGGCCTCGCACTATACACCACTGCTAACGCATCCACCTTCAACGGCAACTCCCACCGCAACTCGGCCGCCTTGGCCCAGAAGCGAATGTTGTCCGCCGCCCGATACGGCTTCTGTGTGTCTTTGTGGTACGCAGCGATGGCGCCGAAGCGCCGGCGGCTTTTCCGCACGGCCGCGTTATGGAATTGGACAAGCTTCAGGCCGTTTTGGAAGGCGGCGAGAAACGGGGTGGGCAGGGAGATGGTCGAAAGGTCCTCGGGGAGTGGTGTATACAGAGGGATATCAGCGGCGGCCTCGGGGCACATGCTATGGAGGAAGGCAAGCTCCCGCTCAATTTCGCGGCCTTCCCATTCAGAAGCGGGAGCATTGAGCCAGGCCCAGGTTTGTTGTTCGGCCTTTTCTTTGGCTTCGAGTTGCTCGTCGCACCGGAGCATTGCCGAGACGCCAGCGATCCACCCGGCCAGCACACCCAACTCGGTTTCTTTGATGCCGCCTTTGAATTCCCGGGTGGCCATTTGCCGCAGGCACTCAAGGACTGACAAGAGCTCTGTGCGAACTTCGCGCTCGGGGCGGATGGAATCGAGGCGCTCGGGGTGCTCGTGGGAAATGTAGTAAACCTTGGCGGCGCGGATGGCCATGGTCATGACGTCCAAGATGTGGATGCCCTGGACTTCATACCAGGGTTGCGAATCGACGCGTGCCGATGTGGTGGCAGTAATACTGTTTTTACGGGGAGAGCCTCCAGTCTTATGGGCAAGGGCGTCTTCAAGAGCAGTTGTTGCAGCGTTAAGGGCGGCCCGGAGGTCACGTTTAAGTTCGGCAATGGTTGGAGGTGGCGGGATGTGTTTTTCGGTGGCTTTGAAGGTGCTGACAGTGGGCGGGAGCATGTCAATGTCGTCTTCATAGTCTTCGGAGTAGAGAGTGGAGGTCTCGCCTCCGTCTTCGTCGTCGGAGTCGGAGCGATTAGAGGATGTGCGGGAAGCGCGGGACTCGGAACGGCGCGTACTTGATGATGAGCGGTTGAGTGATTCCTCAAAATAGCGTTGGGGAATCGCCGAATCCACATATATCTGCTGTTCCGCCGGTCCGCCAAACATCATACTGAGGTGGCGGGTCTTGGCTCCGTCGTCATCCAGCGCCTCCAAACTGGGGCTCCGCAGTGGAGACATGAGCCCAGACATGTCGAGAGTCGCTCTTTGGTGCTTGTTCTTGCGGGCAAACTGGGCGCCCTTGCCGTCGAGAAGACCGGTACGCGCAAAGTAGTGTTGGATATGCGCAATGCTGCCCAGGCTGAGGACACTTTCGCGATGGCGAGCGCTGGCGGCAAAGTCAGTGCCCTGTGGCCGCATGTAGCCACGACGCTTGGGCATGCGCTTGCCGTCAGGGCCCATGATGGTATTTTCAGCGTCGAATTCAGCGTTGAGTTCGTCGTCGTCGGGAGTATGAGCGCTATAATCTTCTGTGGTGGGAAACGGCTCGGTGCCGTCAATGGACGATGACGACGGGGCCACGGACGAGGCGGTCTGCTGGCTAGTAAGGGATGCAGAGGTGTTGAAGCTGACGTCACTGATGCGCGAAGACTGGAAGCTTTCGGCGGACTGGCGACTAAGGGTGATGGCGGCGTTGGCGACAGCGGCTTGTTCGGCGGCAGAGATGAGGGAGACCTCGGAGAGGCTACGGGACATCGCCAGGGAGGCGGCGGCGCTTTGGAGGGCGGGTGACGTGGGCGTCTTGATATCGGGAGCGTCAGTGAGGTTCAGGGTGAGGTCGCGGAGGTGAGAAGGGGATGCACGGCGGATGGCGGGCGGTGGGAGTTTGGTGGTGGAGGTGGACGATGATGAGCTCATCGTGGATGGTGGTCAGATGGGAGATGAAGAACGGAGGGAAAGTGCGGATATAGAAAGTGGGAAGAGGGGATTGGGGGGAAACAGTGAGAAGGAGGGAGAGAAGAGAAGAGGAGGCTCCGGGTTGCGTGGTTGGTTGTCATGCGCAGGTTGTCGTGGGTGAGTTGATGGGATAATGACGGCAATAATTGGTGCGCCTGTGCTTTTT